>JASSUY010035859.1:0-23461 GCA_032466535.1 Forpus xanthops
GTGCTCAATCCAGGTTGGACACAGGGCTTGGAGCAAGCTGCTCTATGGAAGGTGTCCCTGCCCATGGCAAGGTTGGAACTGGAGGAGCTTTGAGGTCCCTTCAGCGATGGTTTGGAGCCATGGGCGGCTGTTGGTGTGTGTGTGTGTTGCCAAGTGCTGGGAGGCATTTCTGTCTCTGCAGTTGTGGAACCAAGGATGCCTCACCGGAGTCAATCACGGGCTGTTAGCATGCATGTGCCATGGTGGCCTCTCCAAACACGCACCCCAAGTGTTAATAAGCAGAGTAAACAGCACAAGCCTCCACGCTGAGCTGCTGCAGCTCTTAATAGCCAAAACCTGTCAGAGTTAATGTTTGCTATCTAAACAATCTGCTGTGTGTGGCTCCTGTGCTCTGTCCCCCAACTGATGAGCCAGTGATACTGTTCTTCACTTCCAGCTAATATTCCAGCGCTCTTCATTCATCATACTTAACTTCATAAATACCGTATCTATTCATTTATACTGGGAGCTTTTTCTTAGCTTACAGGACAAATGGCTGTCTGTTGGTAGCAAAGGTTAGCAAAGAGTTAATGAAGAAGAACAATAGATTTGTCCCATTTCTTGGGGGAAGGGAAGCCAGGCCTTCTCAATAGGTGCATAATGGGATTGTTCAGTTTTACTGAGGACATCTTTCCTGAGCCCTGAATGGGAACCACAATCATTCACCATTAAAATTAGCCACAGGTGTGAGTATTGACCTGGGCTCTGCATGGATGCTGAGCAAGCACAGCACAGCTGTAACCTCCTCTTAGCTCTGTGGCAGTACTGGGGACACAGCACAGAAGTGGCTGTGCAGGTACTGTTTGGTAATCGGCTTTAAATTGGGGTTGGATTTGAAATAGCCACTTAGTTTGAAGTGTGCCTTTATGATTGTCTGCATGAAGATACTGCTTGCCTGAATTCCAGTTCAGGCTGGAGACCTGCACAAGAAGGAGAGTTGTTCCACTTCAAGTGGAAATAAAGTTAGCAGTGCACTTTGACTTACTGTGGTGGAGGCTTGGGGGGAAAGGTGTGAGCATCTGAAAGAATCCCTGATGAGCATCTCAGTTTGCATGGAAACATGTAAATAAGATGGGGTTTGAAGCCATATGGAGAATCTCGCATTGTTCAAGCTGCATCTTAATATCTGCTGGTTACCTTTTGTGGCTGAAACCAGAGATTACCGCATTGTGGTTTTTCAGTGTATTTTGAAACCTGTTTTTGTTCCAGGTATGACTGTGGTACGTTGGATATAGCATTGCAGATCTGTGGGAAAGTTTTCAATAGAACTGGTGTAATGTAGAAACGCATTGCAGTAAAGATGGTAATGGCATCTATAGAGAAAGCTGGGGCACCTCATTAATCTGTGAACTGGACTCAGACTTGGGGGAAGCACGGGCATGTTTCAGAGGTGCTTAAGGATGGAGTGGTTAAGGTGAGTGGTGCAGGACAAAGCTCTTATCCCAGAGCGGTCCCTGTTGCAAAGCTGAACTGGGCTGTAAGCAAAGGAAGCAATTGCTGGAGGTTGTGGGATGGTCCCTTGGAGGAGTATTTTATCCTTGGCCTGTACGTAGTCTTTGGGACAGGAAAACTAGATTTTACTTATGCAGCATGCTGTGAAGCTTTGGTCTAGCGCTGTGCTACGGTTTGATGTGTGGTCAGCATTTGGCTGGGTATGCAAGCAGGACCCCTGTGGGTACTGCAGAGCGAGGTGCTCCAGACTGCATGTATGAGAAGAGCTCTGTGGGCATGCAGAATAGCTGGGAATTGGTTTGGTTAGTTGACGTGGGTAGGTGAGCCCCAAACTGCACAGTGAGCCCTGCTCATGGCAGGAGGTGCTGTCTGATGCTGACTGTAGTAGGTCTACACCGTGCACCCACTGTGAAGCACCTCTCCTGAATCTTCAGGTGATGGGACTGTGCTTCCCCTACCAGGGCTGCTTGAACCTCTTTGAGGTGTAGTCTGTCCTTGTGGCTGAGGTCTTTGTGGCTTTACAGACCTGGCGGTGCATCTGTTGGCAACAGACATGCTAAATACACAGAAGTGTCTCTCCTTTCTGGTATGTGTTGGTCCTGGAAGGATCCATCCAAGGAAGCTTCATTAATCAGGAGAACCTCCAAACCGTCTGAAGATGATTTTAATGGGATAGTTATAGCTAATGGAACAAGACATAGTCAACCCAGAAAATGTGAACTCAATCCAGACCTGGGAATCAAATGAGAGTATATGAGGTAGCTTAATTATTTACCTAACTCTGTGCTTTAGAAGTACCTGGGGGCTCTCACTGCTTCCCCATAAGCAGAGAGCAGCTTTGAGGCTGCATAGCATTTAATTTAGTTTGAGTGAAACATGAATAAATATAGCAACAGAAGTACAATCTTCATTAGAGAGCAGGTGTGCTGATCTCCTCTCTAACACGCCACATTAATTTGGCCTGCAGCAGTGGCAGCTGCCCCCGCTGAAGTGGAGACCCTTGAAAGTGAAGGTGCAGGAGCAGGAAGGCAGTCTCTATGGAGGTATTGCCCATTGGCATTTCTGATGCAGCCTTCATTTTAAAGGGGTTGCCAAAAGTTGTACCGGGCTACTTCAAAGCAGTTATCCGAAAAGAAAGCTGCTTTCTTCTTGTGTCCCAGGGGAGGCAGAGCGAGGCTGTTCAGATGGAGAAGCAATCTGCTGCTGAACATCTCCTCCCTTGTCTGCTGTTGGGCGCTGCTGTGATGCAGGATGGTTTCTGTTTGATGGTGGGAATCTCTGGGCCAGTTCAGCTTAGGAAACCCTAACCCATAACCTGCGGTGTGGGGCAGTCCCATTCATTGACTCTTATGAGGACATGGTCCAGCACTGTAGCCCCTGCTTCTGATTTTCAGTGTGAATCAGTAGAAGACTCCAGAAGTGCTGAAGTGCTGGTGTGGAGGGACGCAGCATCTGTTGGGCTTGCAGGAAAAAGGATAGTGGAGGACAGTGTCTTTGGTAGTAAGCAGAACTGCTGGCCGAGTTCTTGTTGAAGCCTGAGAACACAGGTCACTTCAGGTGTTGTAAGAAACCTTTTCCTGTTCCAAGGTAACTTATTTAAGCTAAAACTTTGCACTGGGAAGAGATGGCACTCCTGGCTTTGCTCTTCGTGGCCATGTCTGTTATCAGTGGAAGGGTACTTTCTGTTATCAGTGGAAAGGTACTTTTCTTTCTCTGTTATCAGTGGAAGGGTACTTTTCTTTCTGCTATCAGTGGAAAAGGTATTTTTCTTTCTCTGTTCCAAGTTTTCCTTACATTCTAACTCTTGGGACAGAGTTTTTTGTCCTAAAAAGCATTGTTCTGACTGACAATACAGAAGGGCTCTTGCTATTGGGGCGATAACATGCCATGGGAAGGAGTTTCTTAGGAAGCACAAAGTGTGGGAGAATCGCTCCTGCTTGAGCAGAGAAGAGGAGGGGTATGGGGAAAGGGGTGAGCTTTGTTTGCAGGCTCCTGAGCAAAGGTGATAGATCCGAGCAATGAAAAGTTCAGCAATGATAAACTTGGTAAAAGTTGCCCTTGACTGCTTACAGGCATAATTTGAATTTAAATGTAATAAAAAGCTAAAAGGGAAAATGAAGCTGTGGAAAGCAGTTAAAAAGCCTGTCTGAAGACATCTGCAAAATGGTTTTATTCCAAGCAAATATAAGAAAACTGTTTGGGTTTTTTATTGTCAAACAGTAATAGTGCCTCCATTTATGCCATGCCTTTTACAGCCAAATCTTTTTCATATGTTACTTCCAAAACAACCCAGAAGTTGATTTATTTTTAATCCCTGTCCTCGTAACCCTTTTCTTCCCAGCAGCGCAGCATCTCTTCACCATGGCAGTGAGCTACTGAGGACTGAGCACAAGGTTCTGCAAGTGGGAAGCCTGTTTGGCTGGGTCAGAGGAAAGCAGGGACTCTACTTCTGCGCATCAGCCTGTACCCTCGGTGCTGAGCCCAGTGGCAATGCTCTGACATGAAACCATTCACTATGCAGGGCCCATGGCAGTGCGGGTTAGGCCGAGTCGAAGGAGACTTGTGCTGCCCAGGGTGCCCTTTATAAACCCGGTTGGTGTGTTTTGCTCTTTCTCGAGGCAGTCCCTTTCCCAGCTGCTTGGCAGGCTTTTTCCCAGGCTGTGTTGTGTCCAGGTGCCAGTAGACATGTTCCCCACATTCCCGGCTCTTCCTGCAGTCATCGTAGCATAGGCAGATCCCTGGGAGATCTGTGGGTTCCACTTGACTTCCCTGGTGGGCCTGAGCATGATCTGCTTGCTTCTCTTGCAGCAGGAAAACAGAGGTGTCTGTTTTCCATAGCATATCCTCTAAAAATCCCGCTGCTTTCCGCAGAGGATAAAGAATGCTTTCACTGTGACAGGGGTCACATAGACACAACCTTGTCAGATCCTGAGGTCTGACGTGTGGAAAGGTTAGTCAGCATAATCCATAGATTGGGCTTGGGGGAATTGAGGCACGTGAGGTCTCAGCTGTGTGTGGGTAAATCCCTTTGACCTCGGCTGCAGATGTGAGGCCATAGTCGCAGCTCTGCGCAAGGTAAAGGATTTTGTGTAGCTGCTCTAATGAAGTGGATGTTTCTCTCTTCCGCTTTGGTGGGAGGTCAGAGCACTGCAATAAGGAGGTGGATTTGTCCTTGTTTGTTCTGCCTACCTTGACTTTCTGCTCAAATTTAGGAATATGAACGGGTAAGAAAGCTCTTGATGCGGGAAGGAGCAAAAGCCACATAAGGTTCAGGTGGGAGTCAAAGTGGGACAGTTCAGTGGAGTTATGGTAGTGGCATTGGAGAGTCTGATCTTAGTTGGGCTCTTGTGGCGCTGGGTGATGTTCAGCAGGGGTCAAGCCTGACTTATCGAATGGCATCAGGGGCCTGGGTCAGAGTCTGCCAGGAGGCTCGGTGGTGTCTGTGATGCCCAGAACATCAGGACAAACATCATTCCGGTTACGTGGTAGCCTTGCAGACAAATCACGACAAGGAGGCAGAGAGAAACAAGCAGTTGTGATGCAATGTCAGCGTCCAGAGGAAGAGTTAGCCCTCAACAACTGATTCCAGCCTCGAGGCTCTCGCAGGTAGCTAGTTGTTCTCAGGTACATGTTTTAATCCCTTGGCTGTCTGCTGCCTGATGTCAGGGAAGCAGACCAATGGCAGAACCTAAAACTGGAAGCCCGAAGAATCCTGATTTTAGGCTTTGGGCTTGAAAGGCAGGAATTGAATCTTTCCCTGGGTGAGGAACTTGAAACCTACAGCCGATTAATAACTGCTGTAAAATAGTGCTTTAGTCTGAAAATGCTGACAGAGAATTTAACGCACCTTATGGGGGGAGATACAGCTTAATTAAGTTTTGAAGAGTCTAATCCTTGGACAAAGGGCTCTGTGTAAGTGTAATATGCAACAGCTACTATTAATGCAAGCTGTTCTGATTCCGTGTGGACTGGGGACATGGGGTGCTTTAAAAGAATCACTGGCGACGCTCCTTTCTAAAGGAGAGATTGGAACCTAGCTCATGATGTGGTCACACGAGGCAGAGGACTTGAAGACCTCTGCCTCCTGGGGTGGATGTGAGACGTGGGCTTCCGAGCCTCTTCCCCTGCTGCTTGGGAGCGATCGGATCACTCCAGCTGTCAGCGTGTCTGTATCTTAAGCAATTACGTTAACTGCAGGGACCACAGCCCGTCAGTAACTGCCAGTTGCTTGATGTGCCTCAGTTACTAAGTAGTATTAGCTTAATCCGTGAGAGAGTGACTACTGTGCTAGTGCAACGTGCGAGCAGCATGTGCGCAGTTAACTTCAGCTGCTCAAGCACTACCTCATCCATGATTGTCCACATACAGGTTTGTCATCTGCTGCCCTGATGGCAGTGACAGGGTTTGAGTTTCAGGGGATGTGTGGCTGGCTGTATGTGCCCGGCAGGACAGGATCTTGTATCTCAGAACAGCAAGGGTGTCACAGAGCTGCATAACCTTATGTTGAACAAGTGTGAAGGATGCGAGCTGCTGCTGGCCTGCCTGGGAAGCTGCCTTTCTCACAGGGCAGCTTCCTGCCTGCCCTGAGGCTCAGTGTCTGGGATCACCAGGATGTCTGTCAGGGATGGTGTGAGCAGTGCAGGGGCCTGGGACCTCCCTGGAGAGGAGCTCCTCTGTGCACCGTCATTGTTAACATCTTTGCTGCTGCAAGGAGCTCCTGTGTTGCTTATTGTAAGGGCTGCTTTTTATCCCGCGTGTTTACTGCGGGGACATTAGGTCAGGTCACTTCACCCCAGTGTGCTGGCCTGCTTGTCCCGGCTGAGGCTGGCTGCTATGCTGCCTGGCTATGGAGGGAGCTGGCTCTGAGCACATCCTGCCCACTGAGCCAGAGCAGAAGGGATGACACAGACCTCAGGTTTTCCATCCCTGCTGCCTCCTGCAAGTGATGCTTGGCAGCTGGCAGCTACTTCAGGAGCTGGAGGAACAGAACGATTTGGAAGAGGTTAGTGATGTGAGCGTGGGGTGCTTGGTGGAGCTGCTGGGAGAGCGGTGGGAAGTGGCAGAACTTCCTGGTGCTCCTTGCTGGGGCTAGGCAGGAACATATGGGCCTCGCATGCATGGGTTGTCCCTGTCTGTTGTTGGAGTAATTGCTCATCTGGCTAAAAGCCATTCCAATTCAGATGTTGAAAAGGAGCTGCTGGTGACACTTCCCAGGTTTCAGTCCTCCATCACCACCTCCTTGCTGTCCTAATTAAATTGAATGTTAAACTAGAACATGGAAGACGTTGTCATAGGGATTTAATGTGATGTACGTAAGCTGCCTTCTCATTTGTGAGGTCATTAGCAAGGTGAAGTAAATAGAAGTGAGTTTGTGGAGCTGGAATGTCTGAGGAATCGGCCCTTCGAGGATGGGGCTGTTCCTGAAGTGAGCGTGCTGTCTGCGGAGTGGGCTTGGCAGTGTTTTGGCTAAACCTGGGTTTGAGCAGCATCGTGTGGAGTGGTGCTGAGTGTGGCAGTTGTACTTGTTTGTGCTCCGGGAGCTTGCAGTGCCAGTCCAAGAGCTGGGATCCCTGTGCCCTCCAGCGTCACAGGACTTCCCTCTGATGCATATCTGGATTTGCAGACCAAGTCCTCGCGGTACAGCTTGTGCTGGTCTGGGGGGGTGTGGGCAGACGTGGAGTACAAGTTTGGTTTCAGTGTATGGTTAAGTAGGCTGGGCACCAGAAGCTCTTGTTGTCCCTGGTTCAGGGCAGGCTGCAAGGTTTGGCTGTGTGTTCTAACAGTTTATCTTTCCATGTCAGGATCCAGAAGGGATGAAGTACCGAGGTTTTACATCGACTCGAGGTCATTATTTGTCCTTACGTTGCAGTGAGGTGGAGCTGGGCTGCGGTGTTCTCGGTGTAGTGCTGTAGTACGTGTGAATCCAAAACAGCACTGTTTTGGAGAGAAACTCTCCAGGAAGTTGTTTTGTTTTCTCCTGAAACCCTTGAATAATAATTGCTGCTGAAAATAAGGAATTTGAACTCCCCTTGGGGTGGGTATTTGCTTCTCCAGCCCCTCGTGCTCTGTGTTTCTTGGCCATGTGCTCCACGCTGCCCCTCAGTTTCAGGCAAGGGAAGGTTTTCCATTAAGGTGGTGTTCTTCAGAAGGCAAAAACTTGAGCAGTAGTTGTGTATTTGCTTGATGAATCTTCTTCCCAGCGTATGTTCAATGCTCGGATGAATGAGTTACTTAAGTGTATTTGAAGGTTATGACAGACACCTGTAAACAGGCAGATATGGATAAAAATGTCATTTGGAACCAGATACCTGCCTTTCTTGCAATCCAATTACTACTGATGGCGAACAGCCCAGAACTAGCAGCAAAGTGCATTAACCCAAACTGTGATGGACAGGCTGTCCTGAGAGGGAACATGATCAGGGCCTTATTTACCTCTTGCTTTGATGTAACTCTGGGAGTTAATGGAGTTATTTGTAATTTACTCCAGAGCAAACCAGGACTGACTTCAGGTATGTATCTATAGGCTTACGGTGGACTTGTGAAAGCACAGTGTACCAGCTAAATGGTGCTGAGGCCAGCAGCTGAAGACTCCTGCTCCTGAATCGTCCTTCTTGAAAGGCTTCCTCCAGACGAGTCAGCTTACCATGGAAGATCCCTTGCTTTTTGCTGCACTGTAAATAGAGAAAACTGCCTATAGCTGCATGTCCTGCACTTGGATACCCATGGGAAGAGCTGTGAGGCTGTGCTCTCGATCAGGGACTGCTTTCGTTGGGTGTACTCAGACAGAAACAGATGTGGTCATTGGCAGTTGGCTCCTGCTACCTCTGCAGGGTCTCCCCAGAGCTTGTTAAATTGGACTGTTCTGTGCTGTGATTTGAGCTGCTTGTGGTGGCTGTGGTGTTCGGGTACACGGGAGCTGTTGGTGCTTTTTAATTGGACAACTCTGATTCCATTTCCTATTACTGTTCTTAACCTCTCAGTATTCCGAGTAAGCTCTCATTCTGGTTGTGTTTCTCCAAGCTGGAGAGTAATATAATGTGAATGGAAGCGGTACTGTTGTACAGTTTTCTAGTTAGGCTCCAGTCCAGGGTGACTGGAAATGAAATGATTATTTGGTGGTAGTCTTGGCTTTCGCAGATGTAAAACCCAAAAGACAAGGTTAATAGAAGGTGCATTTAATCTGGGTTGCTCTTATTTCCTGTTCCATAAGCTTGTGCTCTGTGCAGGTGCTTGGTTTGCATCTTCGTGCTGTCAATAAACCCAATGCATTTGAGCAGACAGGATTAATGCAGATTTTTAAGAGCTATATATAGAAGTAATCTAGCTATCATCAGTCAGAAGGGTGGGGAGAGATGTGATGGTTATTCATACTGATTGAATATTCTATTGATAGCGATACTTATTAACCCTAAACATGGCTTTCAGGTCTCGAACAAGAAAGAAACCCCTTGAAATTCAGATGGAGGGAGAGTTCAAGTGGAGAGATGAGTTGGGAGGGAAGTAGTGGGCAGGCTGATGGGGCAGACCACTGCAGCTGGCTGGGTGGCACTGGAACAAGTGCTATGTAACAGGACAAGCTGTGATGCTGCGGGAGGGAGGGTGGTTGACGCCTGGGTGATGGGGTTCTGTTGCTGATGGTGCAGGTGCTCAGTGTACTTGGAATCTGTTGAATGTCCCTTCCAAGCACGCAAGGAATGTACTTGCTCAGAGGTAACTTTCTTTTGGGTTATTTCTGTTTTTTTTCCATAGACATGATGGGGAGGGAGTGATGTCTGTGCACAACAAGGTCAGCACGCTCCTGCTGTGATTGATGGTCATTCGGCTGAGGAGCCATGAGACAGGAGGGAATCAAATGCTGGTCACTCACTATCATTTCATTTCAGTTTCTAAAGACTCTGCCCTGCCCTCTGCTCTCTCATTGCATTTCCTGAACAGAGATTTCATTTCAGATAGTGCAGCCAGCTCTTCGCACTTTTAGGAACATTTATAAAATGGAATTACCAGAAATAATCATGGTTATTAACATACAGAGTTATAAGGAGGAAGATTAATTACAAAGATGCAATTCATCTGCAAATATAAACCATGAGGAGAGCTTGGATAGGTTAGCAGCAGTGGGGTATGCTTAGAGCTGCACACCAAGTGATCAGCTGTGCTGCTGCCCAGCCTGAGCCTCTTGGGGAAGAGGAAACTGAGGCACTGGGAGGGAGAGTGGCTGCTCTGTTACCCAGAAAATGAGGCAGATGGGAATGGCAGCAGGAAGAGCTGAGCAGGGCACAGGAATCCTTCATTATCCCGAGTGTTTGCTGCATTAGGGCTTTTAGGAGTTGCTCAGGAAATCGGTGGCAGTGCTGAGAAATGAATGTGTTTGCTGTGTGGTCTGCTCAGCAGCCTGCTCCATCATGGCTTTCAGCACTGTGCATTGGTTTGCACTGGCAGAGGAGCTGCCTGTTCGATGTAACAGCCTATTGAATAGCTCCATGTTGTTTTATGAAGGGAGGAGGGTCTGGGAGTCATGGTAGGCAACAGAATGCTGCTCATTCCAGGGCAGGGGTTCCTGGTTTATTACAGTGATTGCAGGGGAGGGCTGATTCCTGCCACTAATTGCCTTTTTTCCCTCTGAAGATGCAAGCAGTTACTGCGGGCAGTGATTAACACTATCGAAGCAAGGTCAAACCCAAGCACATTGCCCACTAAAAGTCACTTTCCCAAAAGTCACGTCAAATTGTTGCCTTAGAGTAGCTTAAAAAAAAGGAGGCAACTGATGATGAGCTGCTTGAATTATGTAAATGCTCAGGTATCCATGGGTTTGACCTTTTTGCAGATGTAATTTAGCATTCAAGGCACTGTCATCTCGCTGCCAAAGTCAAATTAGATGCTTGCTACGGCAATTGATAGCTGATAGCCGATCTCCTTCAAGAACAGGCAGTACAGAAAGGCAGGTGATGCTCTGCTACAGCAACGGGAGGCTGCATTTTTAAATATAAAGTGGTTGAAGAGTTTTGGATCCAGTTCAGATGAGCAATATGCTTTTATAAAAACATGCACCTGCTTCTTCAGGTCATTATACCCATTTCAGTTGTGTACTGCAGTCCTGTAAGGTGCTCTGGGCTCAGCAGCTCTCCAGGATTGTCTCACCTTGGGCTTGCTTCTTTCCAGCAGGATGGCTCTGGGCCCAGCCTGTTCCTAGCCGCAGGAGCAGGGCACAGTGACGGCATTGCCGTGTTGCCCACAGCTGCTGTGCTTCCAGGTAGCAGTCAGAGATGGAAGGTGTCCTAACCCTGGGAGAGCTTTCTCTGAGTGATGCCAGGCGTTGTACAGCTCCAGTGCAGGTGCAGAAGTGATGCGTGTGCCCGAAGCGCAGTGACACAGATGAAGTGCTAAGCTCTGCAGTCCAAAAATCTCTGCAAGCCGCTGATGTCCATCGCATGCGGGTTATGTACCAGTGTAAACCTTGCTGTCTCCATCTGCCAGCCCAGTCCCATCCGTGCTAGCAATAAAGAAACAAGCAACCCCCCTTCTGTTGTGCTGCGAGCTTGGCTGCCTGCCTGAGGTTGCTCCTGTTCCCAGTGTGCCAGGTGGCTGAGCCAATTGCCTTCCCACCAGGTTTGATCCAAATAGCATCCCCAGCCTCCCTTCATACTGAATCAGTGTCTGCTGTAGTAAATAGAAATGGCTCTGAAGAAGCACCTGCTCTTTCTGGCCCACATTTGACCGCAGCATCTGAAAAAGGCCCCTACCCCTCTGGGGCAGGTATCTCACTTGAACTGTCCTCAATTGGCCTGGTCCGCAGCCCTGCAGAGGCATTGCTGGTATCAACAAGGCTTCCCTGAAGTTGTGGTTGCTTAGTAACACTTCTGGCAAGGCCAGAGCTGTCCCAGGACTTCAGATCCTTTCCTAGCTGAGAGCAGGTCAGATGTTCTTCTGTCTCCGTAACAGTAAAGCTCCACTGCTTGCACAAAACTCGGCAGCAGAAGCTGTCTGCGAGCTGCCTGGCTTGCGTGACTGCAGATGTACTGGCTCCTGTTTGCTGGAGGTGTACAAAGGAGAACCGAAATGCAGACCTTGAGCGGCAATATTCCTGCTTTCCCGGGAGCCCGTGCCAGTAAGCAGATGACTGTAAAAGAGCAGCAGTGAAATATCAGCTGTGTGTTTGATGAGGCTCAGAAGAACGCTGCAGTCTGCTGTTAGCATTTTTCCTCAGCATTAGCCCAGTAACTTCCCTAAAGTTGCTCTGTTTCCCCAGGAACAAAGGAGAGCCAAAGCTGGCTGCAGATTCCTGCCTGTAATTGCTCCTCTGCTGCTGCCAAGAGTCAACTTCTAATCTGGTGCAAATTGCTACTGTTGAGTGCTTTCCACCCTGTGCCTTCAGCACCGCTCTTCCTACCCCAGACCCACGTGTGTTACTCCCCTAAGTCCTTCACCCTTTCTGAAGAGTGCTTTTCTGGGTGGCTCTTGCTGCTGAACTGGGTTTCTGTACTGTGAATGTGGATAAGAGCGCTCCCCTGGATGCAGCTGTGCCGCCTTCACTGTTTCACAGTCAGATGCAGGGTTTGGGTTTCCTGCTCTGTTATTTTTGCCTTCCCCGTTGTGTGGCCATTGGTAAAGTGAAGGTGAGTTGCAGGATGTGTCCCCTCCAGGCGTGCAAGGAGGACAAATACTGAGCATTATTGGAAGCTCGCTTGCTCTGTTTGGTGCATTCATAATGTTTGAGCGGCTTTTACAGATTGCTTTCTGCCATGTTTTGCAGTTCATCTTGCTGCCTATGGAAGTTTTGGGGAGCTGTGGCCTCCGGGACAGGAATCCCCGAGTGGCAGTTTTCACATGTTCCCAGAGAGGCATCCCCTGGTGAAGGATTGAAAAGGGAGATGATTGCAGCCATAAATCCATGTGTGAATCGATTTGTCCTTTGGCAAGAAGATGGTCCATGGTGACAGTGCGGCCAAGTTGCAGTGTGTCTGATGGGCATGGTGACAGTCAGTGCGGGTTCCTGGGGAGCCTTTCCAGAAGGGCAGGAAGTGTCATCCTGGCAGTGTCACAGGAAGGCACTGCGGAGCTGTGTGGGTCCTGGGTTAATGCTGCTTCACCCACCAGCCACTGTCCTTCAGTGGACCAGGGGAGTGCAGTACCCTCCCTTGCCCTTGAGTCCAGGACTCCCAAGGCATGTGCTCTTCATAGGGGCTGTGATAATTCCACACGTGTTCTTGGAATGTGTTAACCTGTCCTGACAAAAAGCCTTCAGCCAGGCCAGGCTGCGTCCTCCCCCATGGCTGTGCCTGCAAAGCAGAGGCAGAACAATTTTGCTCATTTAAAAGCAAGCATTTGGATTCCTCGCTCCCTCCTCTCTACTCAGACGGTGTGTCCAGCATGGAGAAAGAACATGCTTAGGTCTTGTGGCCGCCCTGCGCTCTCCACTGTGGCAGTGCCTCAGGGTGCCACCAAATCTGTGCTGTGAAGAGCTTGTGTGACTTTAGACCAACCACATAAGCACGCAGTGAATTGGCTTTTCCCTGCTGTAGGAGCAGGGGTGAGGTTGCCTCCACAGCCTATGAAGGTGAGCTCCTGCAAGCTCAGTCTCTGCCTTTGGTGCCAGAGTAGTGTCCCATCATCTTCGAGCTGTGTTATTACACACTGATGGATTGGCCAGAAGCTGGAACAGATTGCTTTCATCTACACTCTTCATTCTTCTTCAGCCTTGTCTTCATCAAGCAGCAGGCATCTCTTGAGTTTGCTTTTTGGTGAAAATTCAAGTGTTCGTGTTTTAGAGCAAATGACAGGTAAAGAGTGGCCTGAGAGCTTCAGGTGCCCACAGGAGGCAAATGGTCAGTTTGATCCGGAGAAATCCCAGCGTGTGGTGTGCGTTATGCTGGTGTCCCTCCAGTGAGGATGGGGAAATGAAACGGTGTCCATGAGCCAGACTGTAGGGGTGGTTGTGACTGAGCATGCTGCGAGTGGACGTCAAACAAGTGAACAGTTTGTTATTGGCACGGTGTCTGTGAGCAGGACCTGGGGGGCCATTGCGTTCACTGTGCACCTCCCAGTTTGTTCACCTGCTTCTGTTCGCTAGCGGGAGATACTCATGTAATGTATGAAGTATAAGGGGAAAAACTGAAATGTGTGATTCTCCCCCTTCCTTTTAACGCAGGTAGCTCTTGTGCTGCAGGTCATACTTAACTTTATAACCTCTGTGTGGTTACAGTGTGCCTTCAGTCCTATAAACTTCTGCTGCAGAGGTTTACTTAGTCTGGACCTCAGCCTGTGCTTGGTGAGACATGCAAAGTGAATGAAGATCTATTGGCTTTTAAAACATCTTTATTTCGTATCCTTAATTCCTGCAAGTTGGGCCTGCAAGTGTTTCATGTATGGCTTGAGAAGATAGAGGGAGGTGCAGGGTCTAAAACTGCCAGCTTGCGAGCTGACTTGCACTGTACCCTGTTCTTCCTGTTGCCATTCTGGCTCCGTCTCAGAGTATCAGGCTCCATAAATACTATTTTGGATGAAATATCTTCCGGAAGTGAAGTATTTTTTCCCCTTTTTACAAGCCGCTTCTATCAGTGAACCGTTTGACTTCAGCTTATAAAATACAGAGGGGAAAATGCTCAAACCAGCAGGTTCTTCATTTGGACATGATTTAGTCCGTGGCTGATCCTGGCAAGCTGCTGAGTGAGGCAAAGGATGGCAATAGGAGAGGGGCTATTAAAGCTTACAAGGATGGGATGCTGTTCACAGGCCTCATGGCATTGTGCGCTGCCAGCTCCGTCAGGGTGGTGTGGAGATGCGCGAGTGATGTGCAGCAGGTTCAGACCGCGCCATGGGACTTCAGGGTTTCACAGAAAATGAGGCTTTGTTTTCCTCTTTTAGACAGGAGCTGAAGCACAGCCTGGGCCGAAGGAGGGGTTGGAGCCGCGGGTCTTGAGTGAGCAAAGTCAGATGAGTTCGGGTGTTATCAGCTGTTCTGTGCCTGCCAGCGGAGGATCTAGCCACTTAATCATGGTTTCTTCTCGCTCAGGTGCGTTCACTAGGAATTTGTTCTAGCAAGCCTAGAAATGGCAAACCAACGCTGTCACATACCTGAGATTCAGCAGCGTCCTGACCCCCTCACAGCTGAGCTGTGGAAGACACTTGGGGGTTTGTAGCTCGTTTGTCCATGGGGTTTGTGGCTCTCAGGCTTTCCTGGTTTCACGGGAACAGAGTTCTGGCCAGCCACCACTTACAGTAAATTAACCTTTAATCCAGAGCTAAAATTGAACGGCGTGAACTTGATTGTCTTAGTGCAGGAATCAACGAGGCAGATTTCTCGCTCCATGGGTCGGATGGCTTTTACTTTTTCTGGCTTTGGTATTCCTGGTTTTCTCAACCCTTCCTATAAAACACTCACACGTTTTCACTTTCTAGAAGGGTAATACAGTTTGTTCTTGCCATCATGCGTTTATTTTCTCTTCCTTCTAGCAGATGTTAAGCAATTAGGGAACATGGCAGAGCAACATATTTATACAAATGAAAGGAAGTTAGGCGTAGATGCTCTGCATCTTATGCTTCCTAATGAGATTAATTCAGTAGTGTACAAATGGTGCTGCCACAGCAGCAAGTGGGCATTTGCCAGTGACTTGTGTGATGTACAGGGGATCTTACTGAGGGAGGAAAGTAACTGTGTCCACCCCACGGATCCCAATTTTCAGGGCATACAGATGAGTCTCAGAGCAAACCCATTGGAAAAGAATGATGGGATAACAAGTTGTACAGACTTTAAAGAAACCCCACAGAGCTCAAGTGGCCAGAGCAATGATCTGTGTCTCTGAACTCACCATTGCCTGCAGTGATGTTATCCTGCCTTGTGAAGCCTTTCTACCCCTCGAGGCTTGTGCCTATCCAGATGTGCTTTGATGTAAAGTATTTTACTGTTGGTTGTGCGCATTAAGAGCTATGAGAGCTCTGGGCCAGCCTTTGTGAAGGGAGGTCTTGGAGCAGGCATGGATGCTGAGCACTGTGGTGGGGAGAGGCAGAGACACGCAGCTCTTCAGCCACCTCCTGCTACACACGGTGTGATGCCGTCTGTTGCCATCTGTTTACAGTGTGGTAGAACTCCTGGGTGCTACTGAGCTGCTGGAGGAAACCTGCGTGTGAGCAGTTTGAGCAGGGAAAGAGGTAATGCACTGCGAGCTCTGGAGAGAAACCAGAAGAGCTGAGAAGGGTCAGAAGAGTCTGTGCAGGCTCTGTAGGGTTGTGCTGCTTCGCAGTTGTGTTTGAATTAGTGTTGCGTGCTTGCTGAGCTCCTGGAAGAGACTTCACGACAAAGGCTCTTTCCTGGCTTGGGAAGCGCAATAGAGCGGCTTCTGCCAGAAGGAATTCAGGAAGATGGCAGCGTGTGTGCACATCCCTGAGCTGTGCCCGTGCCTGTGGAGATGTGCGGGGAGCTGGAGTGCTGAAGTGACAGGATGAAAGCGTTCCTTCCCCCTTCCGTCTCTGGAATCCATGGCAGTCTTCATAGCGAATGGCAGCAGACTTGTAGCAGCCTGTCATTAATGCAGGGAGCTGGCATCGGAATCTTTCTTTATGGGTCAGGAGTTAGGAAGTGAGGCTGGTCATGAGCTTTCCACAGAAATTCAGCTACCTTATTCTGAACAAATGAACTAGAGAAAATAGCATTAGAGTTGCATCGACAGCACCAAGTTCTGCATGAAAAATAGGGCTTGTTTTAGAAACAAACCATTTCTACTAGAGAAGATACTGTAGGAAGTGGGTGGACAAAGCACTGAGCTATTAATCCTGAGCTGATTTGTCTCTTTAATGAAAACCCCAAACACGCTGAACCCAAGTCGGTGGTCCCTAGTGGACTGCATTTGGTAAAATGCCTGGGGGAGAGCATGTGCTCCGTTTGGGTAACTGTTCCCCAGTCAGGCACGCTGCAGCACCTATGGGGCAATCACGCAGGTAAGGTAGACATTGGTCTTAGTGGTCACTGTGTAGGGACAAGGTGTGTTGGCCCTGGAAAGGGGCGTTTTGGTGAACGGTTGGTCTCCTTTTTGTTAAGAGGACATGCTGTGTAAACCTGAGTAACTCAGATGTGCAGTAAACCATCTCTTTGCCCAAGGCAGGATCAGCTCTACCTGTGTCGATCATGTTCACGTCATCTAGGCAGATGTTTCATGCAACGTTGATCCTGCCTTAGGGTAGGAGTTGGACTAAGTGACCTCTGTAATCTCCTTCTAGCCTTGTATTCTGTGTGTGTGTGTCTGAGTGCCATGGCAGAGAGCTCTGTAGATCATGCCCCAAAGGAGCAGGGGAGCATGGAGTGAATGGAACGTGAAAATGTGTATGGACTGCTTCCTGCTGCTCGCTTCCTCAGCTGGATACTTCCCTATCCCAGGAGACAGTCTGCTCTCGGAGGTGAGGGAGTGCATGTTCAATAAGACACTTCATTTCTGATGGATCCTGCTTTTGTCGAAGCATCTGTGGAAGATTAACAGGGGCATGTTTGAGAGGTGAATATGAAAAGGAGATAAAATTCACGTACCAGCATGTTGGATGTCTTCCTGAGTGTGTTTCTCCTAACCTTGGCTATCCCTAACCGTCGTGCTCTGTCAGATGGTTTTACTCCTTAAATAGCATAGACACCCCCATACAATTGCAGTTAGATTGATAAATATAGACTTCATGTAGTCTGCTCCCTACTAAGGGATCCTAATAGTACAACACACTTACCAATCTGTCTTTGCAAGGCAGGGCTTGGAGGGCAGTATATAAAGTGCAGCTGAGAGACTGAAGGAATTTAAGATGTGGAGACTGGCTCCTGGTTCATCGACATAACTGATCCATCTCAAACACGCCAGACTTGCTGCTTGTAGCATTTCCGAGTGTCAGTTCTGAAGGGTATGGGTTCGGAATTTCATGTTTACTTGTTGTGCTAGACATACCACATCCTGAATCACAGCACAACGTCCCCTGGTAGCATTCCTGAGTCCTGTTCCCAGAGGAAAGAAACTCAGTTCGTCAACACTCCTTGGGCGTTTGCTTTGGAAACCTTCCATCCAGATAATGTGACTCACTTTGCAGCTTGCAGGAGTTGGGATGGGTGTGTGTATGCTCAATCACAGCAGGGTCTTGGAGATTGAGAGGAGGTAGGATTGTGGGAGGGTAACAAGAATGAGGTAGCACTGGCTTTTAGTGGGCCTGGGAATATAGAGAGGGATGCTCTTGGAACTGTTAGTCAAGAGGTAGAAGTAGTTGACGAGATGGTAAGAGGAGGAAGGCTGCCCCTGTTGAAGAGTGGCTGTGGGCAGGTGTTCTTCATGCAGACCGCTTTACAAGAGCGGTCTGGCCTTGGAACTGCTCAGGAATGTGTTTCCTAGTTCTTGGGATGGGCTGGATCTTGGTGAAGAGTCGGTTTCTGGCCAGGTCTCTTCCTCCTTTAGATACCTCTGCTGACTGTGGCTGCTGCTGCAGTATGTAGGCATCCCAGAACTCCATTGCTCCTGTGCATCTGCTGGACTTGGGTGCTTGGTGTGAGGGTGATGGTACACCATTGCCCAGGTAAGCCAGCCAGAGAGCTTTCTCCCTCAGAGCCAGGCCTGCTTGCATGACACATCTGTGGCTGCTGCTTTATCTTACCTAATGCACTTGTGCTTTTAAGCTCAGAGACCGTTTCTTATCTTGGAGCCATCCCCTCTTCTCTCCTCTAAGCTCCGAGCTGCAGTAGGCTTGCATGTGAGCAGGAGAATGAACTTTTTAGCCTGGAATAATTGTGTTCTCTGTCAGTGACAGGATTTATTTTGGGATTTTTTCTTCCTTTTAAATGGCAATTTTATATCATGGGAAAGTTCTTAATTCTTGTGCAAGCTACATATAAGATGTAACAGATAGGCAAAAATGTGTTATTAAAGCCGTCTATTTTTCTTGGCATTCCTGCCATTTAATAAACTGTTTAAGCTCTGTTTCTGCACTAACATGAGAATAAACCCCATCCTTTGATTAATAGCTGTTCCATCAGTGCCCCTCCCTCATTATCTGAAGTGTAATGGGCTCGGGATCCACACGAGCTGGGTCTGTACAGGTTTGGTTTGGTAGCTGGGCTGACTCTGGAAGCGCTGCGGTTGAAGCAATGCAGAAGTGCTGCTCGGTGCCTGCACGTGAATGTGGCTCTGTCTCCAAAGTGACCCAGGGGTCCGCAGCTCTGACAAGCGCCGGTTGTGTTCTTCCAGTTTGCTGCTCCAATGAAGAGTGAGGGTAGGATCCTCCTGAGGAGAGGGGAGGTCTTCAGCGAGACTTACTGCTACTCGGTGAGGAGTTCTGGAGTTCTCAACAGCAGGGCAATACAAGGGCAGAGTTGAAAGGGGAAAAGCTCGTGTCTCAAGCTGGGGGCTGCAGTGTCTTGCGGCCCATTCCAGCAGGTAAGGAGCACAGCAGTTGTGGAGCATCGTGAGTTGCTCGGGTGGGAGGTTGGTGTGGTGGCGTGTCCATGCTCATCCTGCATTCAGGTTTTGTACAGCTCTAAAGCTCTGCCTGGATCAGAGGTGCCCCTCGATTGGCTCCACTACAGTCATCGTCATGCCAGGCCTGGAGTTCTGTCCTCACTGTTTCCATGTGAGACTTAAAGGCAGGAGAGCGTAACAGATTACTCTTAGCATTCATAACTGGTTTTGGTTTTAGCTTTGATTAAGTAAAATCTAGTGTGCAGTCAAGTTTAGGCCATGGTAGGACTTCTACATCCAGGCTATTCTGAGACTTTATTATAGGACTGTGTAAATCTGCTCTCTAAAACCTCCATACATACGTGGAAGAATAGGACCCCTGAAGGTGTCTTTGTAATGAATTTGTGAATGGTGAAGAGTCAACACGAGTAGAATGGAAGTGATCCCTTTTAAGAAGAGCTGCTTTTGTGAGACTTGTTAAATGCATGCAAGATGGGCAGTGCATGTCACAGCAATGCTGTCTTGGCTGCCCTTTACTCCCAACATGCTGAGCTATGGCACTGGATGGTGCCTGCAGTAATTTCATGGCATGTGGCATGTTACAGGAATTCAGGGATTTTTGGAACAAATCGCTTGAGCCAAAGCAGTCCAAGTGGTTTCCATGGATTTGGGTTATTCAGTGAGTGAGCTGGGTATGGCAAGGGGAGCACGTCACCTTTCAGGAGCCATTGTAGCTTGTTGGAGTGAAGGACTAGCATCGATTCTTCTGCTTTCTCTTCCCAGGTTTGCTGCTGAGAGCACAAACTTTGCAAGTTGGAAGCACTGTCACACTTGAGTTTCCTGGCTGGGGGAGCAGTGGTGCTCCTCCACTAGGATGTGGTAGTGCAGCTCCAGCCTTGTGCGGGGAAGCTGGGGAGAGGAAGGCTGCCCCTGCCCTTGTCATCCTCATGGAGCATTTGATATGTTGGAGTGAGACTCAAATTCAGGTCCCCAATAATATTCCAGCTCTTGAAGCATCTCGTTGTTTGTCATGCCCTTAGCCTCATAATCCTTTTCCTGGTAAAGAGACCTGTTGCCATTAATAGAATGAGGAAGAAATCAGTGTACCACAGGCAAAGTCTTACCTACGGTGATGCTACGTCTGAGCAGAAGACAAAAGCCTTGACACTGTGGCTCAGCATGTTAATATCCAAAGCGTTTCTTATTCCCCTTTGTCTCAGCCTTTCTCCCTGCTCGTATTGACTGTGTGAGCTATAGAGTGCTCTAGAAAATAACCAGCTGTTTCGTTAAGTGGATTTGGTCTATCCTTCAAGTTGACAGACGATTTTTATTATGTACTATTACTTAATGAACTCTTTTGTGGCAAATGTAATTCAATACAGATTCTGATTTCCAGTTTGTCATCAGTCCTTTTATAGAGGAAGAAAAATGGAAAAGGGCTTGATGATTCCTTTATCTTGTTATGCTAATTGCATTAGGAATATTGGAGAAAAACAGCCAGTGGATTTAACAGAGGAAAAATCCAATCTTCTCTTCTACTTCAAGAAAATGGGAGTTTACTGGGGCAGAACGTATCTGAATTCAGCCAAAGCAAATTCTGATCCAAGTATGGCCTTTGAAAAACGTAAGTAAAGAATTATTGTGTTCTGTGGAATTGTTTATGAAAGGAGACCTGCAACAGAAATAATGGAGGCTATGGACGGGTTACAGAAGACACAAGGATTTGGCCAGGGAGCAGCGTGTGGCATTGAGTAGTGATGGGAGGTATTAGAAGGGAGTTGCAGAAAGGGTTGAGCTCTGTATGCATGCAGAGGTTAAGCATGCCTGGTCCCATCAGCTCCTCCAGGAACGAACGGTGCTCTATGTCCTATAGGACCTGTAGCTATCCGTGACATGCCCAGGCTTCTGTTACGCAGTGTAAAGAGTTAATTGCGCCTCTTGATATCTATGGGTGCAGTGATGTTAAGCAAAGTGTGTCTGAGTTGAGAGCAGACTGATTGGCCTAGTGCTGGGTGTAGGGCTGGATGATTGCAAGCTGTCAGGTCTTGGTGACAGGGACCTTATTCACTAGTTTTAAGGCTGGGAGAGGCTGCTGTGGTAATTTGTTCTGACGTGTATCATGCAAGCTGTAGGATCCCATCTAATCACTCTTCTGCTTCTGACCCAGCAGACTGTGGCTCAAATCCAGCAGACACAGAGCCAGTCTCAGGCTCCAGAAGCTATTTTGCAGGGGCAAGGGCTCATTGTCAAAAGCTAGAGCCTGGAAATTCCTCAGTTAAATAACCATGGAATATAGTTAATCAGGATTCTCCATACAAAGTTTATGGCTCCTCTTTGATAGTAAAAACCAGATTCCCATCTGGATTAGCGTTAGACATAATAACGGGAATGTGTCATACATGGAGCTGCACCACCGAGCTACTGAACGTATTTGTGTTAATCTCTCTTTGAATATACAGCTGGAGTTACTGCCTCTGAAATCTGCGACCCAGGCTCATTTCCATCAACCATCTTTATTGCACCAACACTCAGTTCGAAACAGCTCAGGCATTTGTCATAAATAAAACATTTTTATTATTTGTATTCATCTTCCAGACAACAAAAAAGTCCCTTCTTATTGTGCCATCCTAAAAAATCCATTTCAGATGGATTGGCATGCAGCTGTTCCGTCCTTTGTAAATCATAGGGGATTATTCGAGATGGAAATAGTCACTTTGGGGAAAACCTGAAATCCGTACAGGACCCAAGGACTTGGAGAGGCAGATAAAGTGTTCTCTGGGTACTGGGGCAGAGAAGCAGGCTTCACTTAGAAGTTCCCAGGGTTGTTGCTGGTGACGTAGTTGAGGTGAGGTGTCACAGCTCCTCCAGGTACAGAGCCGAGCCTGAAACAGAGAACCCAGTCAAGCTTCAGTGGTTGTGTCTAACTCCCAAGTTACTGCTTTTCCCTCCTCGTAATGGATCTCTCGGAGATCCCTTTGGATGTGTGATGTGAGTACTGGGAAGGCGCTCTATGGGGGCGGGATGTAGTGTGTGCCATTCCTGTCTGTCCCATAAGCATTTAACAGAAGGTGATTTACACAGCTCGAATTTGCAGAGATTATTCTCCCAGACCTTTGGAATATGTTGATTTTTAACTGCAGTTTTTATAGAAAGGCAGCAAAATGAATCCTTTAATTTCATTCTGACAGTGTCAAAATATTTTGGTTCCTGTCATGCTGAAGCATTTCTCTTTTTAAGTTGAAGTATTTATACTTTTAATCCATAGTATTGATTGGAAGTTGTAGGTGGCATCTCCTATAGCGCAGTGCTGCAGATTCCTTCACCTCACTTTAGTTACTCTGCCTTTGCATCAAGTACCTTACAGTTTAGACTTTATTGTAAGTCTTTGGTTTGGATTTGGAATTCGGTGGGGATGTAACTATGAAACCCAACTGCAGAGTCAGTCTTTAGCGCTGTGCAGGGTTACAGCAGCTAACTCATACTCCTAACAACCAGGAAGCAAATCTGCGTGGCCATACCCTTGGGAAGGGGAAATCAGGAGTTGGATCCCATTGCTGGCCATCGACGGCAGGTCCTGGATGTTGCTGTGCAGCGTGGCTGGGCTGATGGGCTGGTATGGATATGCCGGCGAAACCAGGGTGATGTAGTTCACTATGGGAGCGTGAGGCGGGGGGAAGATCTGCTGCGGGCTGTATGGAGGTACCTGGGGAGGAAAGAGGAACAGTTTGCAGTTCCAGACAAGGAGTGGGGCAGGAGTACTGTAAGGGAGGAGGGCCACGAGTGCGGACTGGAGTTGTCAAAGCGAGTTTTTCAGACGCACACTGTGGTGTCTCCCAGTTTTATACGGAGCAGGAGCAGAAGCAGTGTTTTCAGTGGGAGGCTCACGGCCTCTCGTGCTGTTTGCATCTATTAACAGCTCTCACTTCAGCTGCTTGTCCCCAGATCTGTTTTTGCGGTGGTGGCCATGTCAGCCCTGGCACATGAGAAACTGCTCTGACTTCTCTTGTGCTCTGCAGATCAAAGCATGTTCATAACCTTTGAGCCGTACCTGTCCTGAGTAGCATGCGAAGGAGGGGTGCAGAGCTTGCTGGAATGGGATCCTCACTCTCTGATACGGACCCTGTTAAGCAGATAAGAGACACGATTTCTAAAGCAGTCTGAGTGGGTCCAGTAATGACTTCTGTGTGAGGTTTTCATGGGAACATTATGCTCAGAGGTATGTGTTATTTCGTAACTTTGGGCAGAAGTCTCCCCAAGTCTGAGCCCTCCAGAATAAGAGTTTGCATCCTACTCTGTCTTCTGCCTTTGGACATATCCAGTTCTCAGGTGACTGCTGAGAGGTGGATGGGTTGGGTGCACATCCTCTGCTGAGAGGTATCTGCTGTGCCAACTGCCCATTGACTTAATGGGGAAAGGAAGGTTCTTGGACTCCCTTAGATTCGAGGGAGCTCAGTCTGGCAAAACGTGTTCTGTGGGTCGTGTGTGCTGTGGGTCGTGTGTGCTGTGGGTCGTGTGTGCTGTGGGTCGTGTGTGCTGTGGGTCGTGTGTGCTGTGGGTCGTGT
>JASSUY010035859.1:23561-84469 GCA_032466535.1 Forpus xanthops
GTGCTCATGACTGTCTCTTGTAACAGACTGGTGACAGCTTCTGAGAGCTGTGGATGAGCAGAGGGTGTCAAAAGGAACAAGGGGAGCACAGCCCAGAGAGAGCTGTGGCTGCAGGGTTATTACCAGGCAAATGTTGCAGTAAATGATGTTAAAATATTTGCAAATCAAGGGGCCAAATACTTGTGAAAAAAGGGATCGAAACTGTAAAAGGTGCAAATATCTGTCAGGAAAAAAAAAATGCGAAGGGGAACTGCTGAAGGCGGAGAGGTCTGGGGCTGTTCTGCTCTTCTAACAAAATGTGGGTCTGTTTTGTGTACCTGAAACTCTGCAAAGTGGTTGGGAAAGACAGAAAATAGCGGGAAGCTCAGACTCTGCCACAGTGGTTGGTTCAGTCCTGGGATCACTGAAGCAGGAGTAAAGCCTGAAGTACTTGCGTTGTATTTAACACTTTTCTTATCCAGTGTTCCAGTAGTTACTGTAAAACAAAACAAGGTTAAAGCTATTAATAAATGTGCTTTGTCTTCATGCATCTGTAGAGCATTTGCAGTTAGGAGGATGTGATTTGCCTCTAAGCAATGTCTAAGCTGTCTGTTGCTTTGCAGGCTGTAGTTCTGCAACTTGGCGCCCCAAACTCAGCAATTAGTGGTTCAAATTCACTTGTTGGGGCCGTTATACTGCGACCCACAGGACCTGGAATCAAACCAATTGTCTGAGCCATGACAACAAATCACATTGTGAGAATAGGGCAGGAACATTTGCCTAAAGTTCCAAACTCCAGTTAAGAATATTGCAACAGAGAATAGGTTTGATTTTTGTCTTATTACTGTTGCCAAGAAACTTAAACGGTAATCTGGACATAGAGCACTTTTTTTGCCTGTTCTAAGATGCTTTGAGGAATGCAGTTATTGATACTTGGTAGAAATTGGGATCTTTTAAATGTCTCACAACGGAAACCCAAAGGTCAAGGCATAACAAAGGAACCCCAAACAAACCCAACCGTAACATCCCCCCTGAAACACATCAGAAACAGCACCCCCCCCCCAATAACACTGACCTCCAAAACTGTGCTATGCGCCCCAAACCAGGCCTGTAGGATGAGCAAATACCTTAATCTCTATAATCACAACCTTCCTATTTCTACTGTTTCAGCCTGCGGGAAGGACACTGGACAGGTGCTGGTTAGAGGGCAGGGAGGTACCAGCATCCTGCTATAACATGGGAGTTCTTGGATGGAATGATCAGCTGGGAGGTTTTCAGTCTCCTGCATGAGGCTTGGGACAGGCATTGCCTTAGGGCAGCTTCTGGTTCATGCCTTAGCTTTCCCGTGACTCCCAGGTGATGTTCAGGGGCCATGGCCAGATTCATACCTGCATTCTTGGTGACTGCATCGACATTGGTTTTGGAGCAAGTCTTGGCAGGTGGTGGGATCTGCTCCTTCTGCCCTATGGCTTCACCTCCCGCTGTTGCTGTTGATGCCACATCTGTAGTGCTCTTGGCAGAGCTGTCTTCCTTCACCACCTTTGTTTCCTCAGCCACTCCCTGCTTGCCCGTGCCTTTGGCTGTGTCTGTGTCCTTCAGTACCAGTGGCACATCCTGCTTGCTGCTCTCTGTGCTGCCGGTGCCCGTCACGTTGTGGTCCTCCAGCCCCTTGGAGTTCTTGTGGGGCTTTGCTGAGCGCTGAAGGCCGGTGATACCAGACTTGGCAGAAAGCTGAGCGTCACAGAGAGCTCTTAACTTCATCTCCCGTTCTTTGTTTCTAATCATTGCTATGTATATGCTTTCGAGTCCCTCTGGTTCGTTTAGCAAGTCGTTGCTGTAAGAAAGTGGAATATGGCTGTTGTTAAGGGAGGTTTGACTTAAAACTTGAACCTGATTAAGACTCCTAAGCCTTGCATTTCTCAAATGTTCCATATAAGATTCAGGTGTTCCTTCTCCACCAGAATAAAAGCTCACCTTTCCCACTGTGCCCTGGCTGTAGTTGAGGAGAGCTGAGGTAGCATCTATGCTTGTTTCCCTTTGGCCACTGATGCTGTTGCAGCTGATGAATTGGGTACCAGCTTTACTGACAGCTGCTATGTACTGAAAGGTTCTTCTTACTCTGCCTTTCCCTAAGTTTTTTGGGAGTGGTAGAGGTGGTCAGGGTACTACTCAGAGGTGCAAAACTGACCTTATGGCTCTCTCACTCGAATTGCTTTCATTTTAATGCATTTCCTTGAGCGTGATGCAGCCATTTGGTACGTTTTTAGCATTCCAGCTCGGCTGTTGTTGGAGGTGCAGTGACTCAGGGGCCTGTGAGCAAGTGGTGATCATCGTGCCCTGCTGTAGGAGTGTGTGTGCAGAGGGCACTGCTGGCTAATGACAGGAAGACACTGCTGCAAGAAGTGCCCTCCTGAGCTACCAGAGGTACCTTGGGATGAGTCGAGGGCCGTTAGTGTGAGCTCAGGGGTGGTACTTCAGCCATGGACTTTGCTGTCGTCTTAATTTCATCTAAACCAAAGCAGCTGAGTTTGTCTCTGGTGCTGGTGCTTGTCTTAGTCCCTGCCTTCACTGCAGGGATCCCAAAGCTCACAACTCGCATTAAAGGAGTAAAACCAAGCCTGTTTTGGTCCGCTGGCTGCCCAGTTGCCCTTGCTTGTAAGTACCTGTTGGGTGGGCTAGAACCTAGAGTGGGCATGGCTTCACGTTGGTGAAGCTGCCCAGCAGACTCGCTGCTAAAGACCAGACCTCTGTTGCTCTAAGAGTAGAATGCTTTACAAAATACAATGAAGAATGCTGGTATTTGGTAGGCCTTCGCTGCTCTGTATGGTGGTGTCTTTCCTAAGGCTTCTTTGGAACTGACAGGACCAAAATCTGTGGCTGATGAGTGTGTGCTAATTGTGAGGGTGCTTCAGCTGTGTAATTTAACCTGCCACCATAGGCAACTGTATGGGCTTCCTGGTGGTTCTGCAGTTACCCGTTCTCCCTTTTCCTGTATTTATTCTGGAGACTCCTAAGGTCTCAGCTTATTTAGGATGCGGAGCAGGAAGGGAAGGAGCCAGTACTCCAAGCTGTAATTCCTGGCTTCTGCCTGACGTTACTATAGGTGCTTCCCTTGCCATGTGTCCTTGTCTCCTCTATGAAGTGATCTATTCCCCAGCAGTGAGGTTAGTTACGTTAAAGATGAAATGACCGTTTACACTCCTCCATGTACAGGCAAGGCGGGTCAGGCTCGCGCCGTGTTTTGTGTGGATGTTAAGAACTGGACATGTGCTAAAGCTTTTCTGGGTTTATAAATGTTGCTGGTTTGGGAGCCCACAGTAAATATTATGGCACTACAGCAAAGAGCACGCTTCCCTCTTACCATTCTTTGTCCTGTGAAACACGATTTGGCATACATTTTTCAGTGCTAAATTCAGCTTTTCTTTGTAAAGATCAGCTGTTTACAGTAGCTGCCTTATCACACTTTAATTTTCGATTTTGCTCCTTTGAATGCTGCTTTCACTTCTTCCTGTAAATATTTTGATGTGTGTGGTTGTTTAACTGTGGTGGGGAAGCGAATGCAGCAGCTGCTTTATGGTGCTTCAGAATTTGAAGTAGGCAGATTTCATGGGACATGCTGCTCCTGTTTTCCCAAGGAGTGTTTGTTATAGTGGGAATAACGGGAATAGCTCCCCTCGGGAGGAGGCAGCAGGCGCTGTGCCCCGGGCTTCCGTGTCTGCACGTGCCAGCAGCCTGCTTCGCAAAGGAGCAGATCCTTCTGCTGGAGCTCGGGCAGCACCTGAAGGTCACTTACTTGCTCTGGGCCCCGGGGCTGTCTGTCCACGAGCCCTCCATCAGGTCTGGGCAGAGCCCACACTGCTGCGGAGCCACCAGCAATGGCGCCTGCAGCTCCTCAGGCAGTCGTTGGACGCGTTGCCAGATCTCATGGCAGATCTCATCCAAGCCATCCTGGGGAGTGTTGTTGTGGATCCAGATGTGCCTAGGGAAGGGTCCCAGCGGGAACCGACCCTCGGATGCTGCTTCTGATGCTGAGGAGCTGCTCCTGGCAGGGAGCATCCTTCAGCCTCTTGCATCCACAACGGCCGCTCTGGAGGAGGTGCCTTGTGTTGGTTCTGCCGAGCCATGGCAACCGCGGAACCTCGGCGCTGGGCAGCTGGAGGACCACTGCAGCTGGAAGCAGCCGCTGCCCTTCTAGCCCCGGGACAGGACCGTGTCCTTTGGCATGGCTGAGAGCCTTTGCTGGCAGAAATAGGTTTTGGTCTTCAGCATTCAGCTGCCCCTGAGCTCCCCATGGTTCCTGCTGTGTCTGCAGGTGGCTTGAGCCTCGTGAGCTCAGAACCAAGGACTGTTCCGCTGCTCTTTCCCCCTCTTTTGCCCTCAGTCCCTTATCCATCCACTGACCAGAGAGGTCATGAGCAGAGACCTTGTGCGAGCGAAGAGGTGCAGATGGACAGGGTGTTTCCCTTAGTGTTTACTCTTATTTTACCATAGCTCAAAGAAGAGGAGCAGCATCCTTGTGTGGGGCCCATCTAGCGCCATATTCCAACCCTTTACCCACCATGTAAGCTCTTCTTTACAGTGCCGTGGAAAAAAGAGCTTCTTCTCAGTATTGGAGCTTGCTTATTTTTCAGCATCATGGATATGGGATTTTGCTTTGGGTGCAGATTCTGTTTGACATCTTCCATAGCATTTTGGGTGCTGGGTTAAAAAACTTGAGCTCACTATGAAAACAGAAGGCCACGTATCTTTTTTAAATATAAAAGATATGTGCACACCTTCAGATACAGCACTATATTTTTGCTACCAAAAGCATTTCAGTGTACACCGAGGTCTTTGCTCTGTACGTAACCCTTTCCAGATAATCCAGAACTGGGCTCTCCTGTCATGTGCGTTAAATGGTGACTGGAGTTCCTTACTAATAAAGATTATTCGTAGCTATCCCTTAACTCATAGTTATGCCTGGATAAATGTTCTTTTCCCCCTAATAGTGATAATACATGGTTAAGAGAGAGGGAATGAAATCGTGTGGCATTTGACAGGATGGTTTTTGAGTGGTCTCCCCAGTACCAAATTGCTAATTCTGGTACTTAACATTTTAGGGAGCAGGGTCATGGTCCCAGTGCCTTCCATGGTTTCTGCTGTCGCCGGAGGGGTTGTGGTGATGAGCCAGGGCACTTGGCTGTAGCCTTTGGGGCATGGTGCACGTAGGAGTGCTCTGTGGATTAACGTGAACCTTGGGCATGTTGCAGTTGCTGTGATTTATTTCCTTTGCAGGGGTCCCAGACCAGCTCGGGCTGTTTCCGCACGGAGGGTGAGGTCCTGTGGGAGGAATGGAATAGAAAGAAGTTGGCCAAATACCTGCGGGGGACGTGGAAGGCAGCAGGGAGGGACCAGGGTCCCTTTGGCCGAGCTGTGACTGCGGGTGGCAGTGCGGAGCAGACCTCGGTGCTGTGCTGAAGGCAGGATGTGATTTCCCTTTTAGTATGGGTGATTCTGCAAGGGGAGAAGCTGAGGGAGTGGCAGGGGTTAGGAATGGGCTGTGAGGCAGAACGTGCAGGTGCCTCCTCGTTAGGGATGAGTTGTAATCAGAGGAGTTGGTGATGGGTTTCTGTTGTATTCATCACTCTTGTCCGTTCAGTACAGTATTTCTGGGAGGGAGTTAGACCCCAAACCACAGTGGTTTTGAGAACTGGATTTGACATAGGTATGATTTTATTAACTGGGCATAGAGTGGGGTTGTGTCTCCTCAATGATGTTATTGTGCCCATGGATTGTTCCTGATGCAGGGCTAGCTGACTTTGGCTCAGCCCGTGCCCTGCGGGTGCGCAGCAACCGAGTCACATCTTCAGCTGAATGCAATATTGGGATGGGGGGATTCTTTAAGGAGAAGAGCTGTATGAGGGAAAACCAGTGTATGGAGCTGTGAAGTGTGGTACCCTGTTCTCTGATCCTTTTGTGTTTGGATCTGTGCCTTTGAACAATAAGGTCTATTTGAATAGGATACTGCAGTTTAAACAGACATAAAGCAACTCTTTCATGTAACAGCCCTGGTTGCCTTGGCTCTTGGCATCGGTTCACAATGGAGGCAGTGGAAGGATTGAAATGCAGAGGGGACCCAGGGAAAGTGAGTGAGAAAGGATTTGAGGGTGGAGGGACAGATTTCGAGCCCTCGATACAATTTGGGTTTCATGGTGAAATAAGCTCATTCGAGGCAGCCGAACAGGACTGCAGAGGGGCTTTAGCAGCCAGAAACCGCAGCGAATGCAAAGCGCTGAGGCAGGGGATGAGTGGTGAGCATGGGGTGAGCGGGGTGCTGGGGGCTCAGCACCGGGCCCTGCTCCAGGCTCCTGCTGTGCTCCTCCGGTGCAGGAGCCTCCCTGGGCGAGGGAAGGGGGAGAGCAGGGTGAGGGGTAGGGATGGGGGGGTCCTCAGTTTGGACCCCCCTTGTCTGCCGGCAGGACGGCAGGTTTTGGGAGAGGGCCTGCTCTGTGTCCTGGAACCAGGGGGAAGGCACAGGAGAGCTTCTTGCTGAGACGGGGGATATTGTAAACGTTTATTTCTTAAAGCTTTACTGTCACATTTGACTGATTTTTCTCATCCGTAGAACCGAGCATCATTACCAAGATAATTAAGTTCCTGAATGTGCCTTTAACAGACAGCATTTTTCCCCATCTTGCATGTAGCTACAGAGACAAATGTACCAAGAGATGCTTAAATAAAAAGGGAGGTGGAGCAATACCCCTCTCACCCCTTCGGTAGGGGCAGCAGCAGCACCACGGCCAGGCATGCCTGTTTGCTCAGGGGCCAGAACAGCCTTTTCACCTCCGGACCCGCTCCCCCTATTGCCGGTGCGATGCTGGATCCGTGCTGCGAGCACCAGTTGCAGACCGGGGGGATGGAAATGGCTCTTTCTTGATGTCTCTTGTGTTTGTAGCAGAATTTGCTTCATCACAAAAATAGTGTCAATACCATCAAGTTGTTTACAGAGCACGGAGGAGGGGTGGGGGGGCCGGGAGCCTGCGTTGCTCTCGCAGATGTCTTAATAGCAGCGATGCTGCGTGTCTGTGTGTGTGCGTATGTACACCGTGCTCTGATCCAGGCACAATGGGGGCTCTGGGACTGGTTCCTACGTGAGAAACCTGTAGTGTGCAGTCCGGATAAACACAGTGCTAAAGCCTAGCTGGGCTTGTTGATTGGGGTAGGGTGGTGCTGGTGGGAGGGTTGTGCTGGGTTTGGGGAGGCAAAGCCGAGCAGATCTGCTGGGTGTCTGCAGAGCAGCCCCCCGCATCACCCGTGCCCTCTCCCCTCCCCAGCATTTAGTGAAGAGGAGAACAAAGATGCGGGAATGATTAATCAACTGGCTAATAAAGTATAAATCCCTGGGGACCGTGTGCTGCTAAGGCTGAGGAGCTGGCTCGGAGACAGGCACCGGGAGGGACGAGCCAGCCCTCCTCTCCTTGCCTTGCCTCCTGTCTCCCCGAGCTGCTGCCACACTTGGTTCATTCCAGCTGCAGCAGCTCAGAGCCTTCCATGCGCTGGGATTTTTTTTTCCTGGGCTGAAAAAAACCAAACCCCAGAATTTTCCCAAGCCTGACCTGGTTTTCTTCCCCCTTTTCCCTTTCTCCTCTCCATCCAGCCAAGGCGAGGACTAACCCAGAGCCAAGGGGGGGAAACCCGACAGCAGCCAACCCCCAGCACGCCCCATTCCTGCTGCCCTTTGACATGCAACCTTCCTTGGGATGGGACAAGCCGGGATGCAGCTGCAGCTTCGGAGAGAACTGGGGGACATTGGGGATGCTTGCTGTCATGACGGTGGAGCTGAGCTCCTGGAGCAGAGTGCTGCTGCTCTCCGTGGGGCTGCTGACGGTCTCAGTCTCTGGTAAGTGGAATGCAGAAAGCTGGCAACTTTAGGGGTGTTTTTCTTCCTGCTCCTCATATCAAAGGAGCACTGTTAATCCTCTTTGGAGGTGGGGGGATGACACTGTGTGCATACACTTGTGTGGCAGCACATGCTTCCCTATAGTGTTCAATAAGGAGTGTGTTTTCTTCAGAGCGTTGTGGCTCTGTACAAGATAGTTCCCTTCTGTAGCCCTTGGGAGCAACAATTTCAAGTGGTGGGGTAATAGGAGGTGGCTTTATTTGATCACATTCCTGTGCTCTGGTGGGTCAAATCACTTGTGCACAGTTGCTGTATGATATGGAAGATGACTGTGAAAAATGCCATCACTGTTTCCCCCTCCGTCTTTTCCTTGCATCTTAATTCAGTGTCTGTCCGTAGCTGATTAAATGGATTCAGAATGCCTTGCATGAAGATGCAAACGCTTTGCTCTTATTCCTCCTGCCCTTATGTTGGTTATCTCTTACATGAGCTCTTTGGCCTCAGCATCACGTTTTTTGTGAAATAGGCGTATATTGACTGGAAAGATAGCAAGAGAAGCCTTGAATCTGGGGGGGGGGGGGTTGCTTATGGCTCCTCCCTGATTTCTGCTATTGCCCTTGTAGCAAAAGCGTATCTATCTAAGGACTGAAGTTTTTCTGGCGTAAACAGCAAATATTTAGGGTCTGTCCTGTGTGTAGGAGGGGGAAGAGTGGGAGAGCTGTGTGTTGTCAGCAGCGCAGTGCCCCGCTTTCCCGGAGTTTCCAAGTAACGTTTGTCTTGTCTGCTGTCTCTAGGCTGGAGGAACGGTTTGTGTTGATGCATGAGGGCTTCGAGGGCTTGGCTTTCTGGGAAACTTCACCTGGAATGTCGCTGGTATTGCGATGTATGGCACATCCAGAGCCAGTGGTAACTGCTCCTCCCGGGGCCTCCTGCAGCGCACCCCAAGAGTTCTGCTCCTGGAGGTGTCTTTTGGGAAGGAGTGTAAAGCCCCCTGAAAACCTGCAGGTCCTACTTAAGGGGGAATGGTTTTCCTTGAGCAGGAGCCTTTACCCTTTGCACAAGAGGGATCCCTTCCAGCAGCTTCTGTTGTGCTCTGCTGGTACAAGTAGGCTGATGTACAGATACCTCAGTACATGATTCACTGTAGTAGGGGTTTACAGCTTCTCTTGTAAGCTGCCTGTAGCTTGTTTGTGCTAGGTCTCACAGGCTTCTTTCTGTGTCTTGCTCAGGGTATGATCCTTTCTTCCCAGGCCCCTAGCTCTGTTCTCTGCATTTCGGGTGCTGTCTGTTCTGGATCCTTCACCGGAGCTTGGTGCTCGGTGTTCTCCGTTGTGCGCAGGTGATCATCTGGAGCAGCCTTTCAGACCTCGGGTGTTTGTTTGCCTCGGAGCTGGAGGCGCTGATCAGTGGCTCCTCTTTTGAAACGAGCTCTGAAACCCTGTCATTGTCAAAGCAGGAAACCAACTTTGAAACCAGTGACCGAGTGCTTGGTACCCAGATCACAGTGAATGCACAGAGTCAATGCACCCACCTCTGACAGCGTCCTCGCTGGTTTCAGGGTTTAATCCCAGAAGGTGACTTCAGCCTGGGCTTGGACTTCTGGTGCCTTCGCTGAGCAGATGCTGAACCTCTGTGGGGCAAAGTTCCTGAGATGCTTCAGTGCTCACCTCGCTTGTTCCTGGGGCTGATGTAGGTGGTAATAACCAAGAGTACCCATAGTGTGGCAGTAGAGCTGTATATGTGAAACTCCCCTGCGTGGTTCGGTTGTCCTAGGGATAAAAAGGGAGAGAGCCCCTGCTCGCAGCGCATCAGCTGTGCTGTGACAGTGGTCCTGTCACCCAGTAATGTCCTTCTAAAGCACGGCCCACAAGCATGTACCTTCTTCAGCTGCCACCGCGTCTGAAGGCAAGAAATGGAGCTTCTGTTTGAGCCAAGAGCCCACCATGCTGTAGGGAGGTGGTGCTTTGTGAACGGTGAAGTGCACTGTGTATGTGGGGAGCAGGGGAGAGGAAGTGCCTTCTATCGTTTCTCCTTTTATATTGAAGGGTTTAAGGGCACAGTAATGATTTGCAGAGGGCACTGAATTTGTGGCTGCGAGCTGACAGAGATCGTGCAGTGTTTGTGATGATTCTGAAATGGTGTTCCTCGGTTGTCAGAACGGATGCAATCAGGAATGGTTTTCCTTTCTGTTCTCTCCTTAGTAATTAGCTATGCATGAGCTGTAGAAGGTGCATTTAGGGCATGTATTGGCCACATTTGCATGAATATACACATGGAATGGTTTTGGAAGGCTGATGATAAAGGGGATCTTGGTACCATTCTTTACTTGCTCTGCCTTGCTGGGCAGCATCTTGTTTTGCACTGTGTTACAGAAAGATGCACCGGTTTGAAATAGGGTCCCATCAGTTTAAACCCGTTGTAGGTTTGTATTTTCCTGGGTGGAAAATAGTCTGGGACAGCCGCTTCCTCTGAAGAGGGGAGGAGCAGGAAGGTGTGCATGGGTTCTGCTGTATGTATCTATATTGTAAATCACCCTGTTGTTTTGTTCTGGTACTTGGCATCTCTGCAGGACAAAGAGCCATTCAGGAGCGCTTTCTCATCCGGGGGGAGCTTCAGGGTGCAATACTCAGTGATTTGAGTACATCTTTCTTTTCAAGGGGTAAGGGCATGAGACATGACCTGTCTGAAGTGTTGGGTAGGTGTGTTTTCATAGGAGGGAAGGAAGGGAATAGTTGCCAGCCTGCTTGCATTTGATTGTGGTATATGATGGAGCAACAATATTTTATGACAGAACCTGAGTGTATCGTTTTGATCCAAGTCCTACTGTTGGTGTGACAGCGAGGGTATCAGAGCTAAATTGAATGAATGATTTCCATGTACTCATTCACGTCTTGCTCTTTTGTTACTGGGGAGGAGTCACTTATGGAAAGCATTCAGAGGGTGCAGCTCTTGGGATCAGGCTGCTGTCTTGGCCCCTGGATTGGGAGCACAGTGTCATGTTGATGTACCATGTCCTTGGTGCTGGGTCAAGAGGATGCGTCATCTGGACCGTACATTTTCAGCACTTCACATTGATGTAACGTAGGTGATCCTCAGGTGGATGGGAATAGGGCCCAATCCTGTCTGCGTGTGCCTGTAGATATGAGGCTGGGCCACCGCTGTGTTGGCTGGAATGTAGTTAATGTGCTCTCCCATCTCTTGATACTGGTGTGTACACTGCGAGTTCTCAGTGAAAGCCACCCAAATCCAGTGTGTTTTCTTCCATGGAAGTATGTGCCCATGATGATGCATAGAGAAGTGTGGGGAGGTAGCATGGACTCTGTTTCAAGCCTTGGATGTTTTAGTCAGTTCACAGAGTCACAGAATCATTTAGGTTGGAAAAGGCCTTTAAGTTCCTAGAGTCCTACCATTAACCCAGCACTGCCGAGCCGTCCATGCTGTGGCATCATGGGCAAACCATTGCACTTCTGTCTGCCTGTTGTTTGTTCATTGAGTTGGTCATTTTAGGCATGTTCCTTTCTCCCTGAGTGCCTGGGGCAGCGCCAGGAGCTGTCTCCTCCATGGGAAGCACCTTGCTTTACACACAGAGTGACTTACACAAGGGCACTGGGGAGCTGGTGGCAGAGCAGCAGAGGTGTCAGCCCCAGCCTTAAGTGCAAGGTCCCTTTTCCTGTTCTGGCCCTTAATTGTCCCCAAAGGAGTGTGAAGCTGCTTGTTGTGAGGTGACTTCAGTGCCAGGATCAGGTTGTTTCTGAGGCCTCCTGGGAGGGGCGAGTGCCTGCTTTGAGGAGCAGGCACTTGCATGGCTTTCAGAGGAATTGAGACGCAGTGATTCAGCACAGCAGTAGTAGCACCAACAGTTTGTGTTTACACACTGGCTCTGGAGGAGTAAAGTACAGTGCAGTTATGGAGATCAATGTACTTTGCTTGCAATAAACAAGATGCAGTGCAGTAACCTGTAAAATAGACGTGCTTTTGCCACGCTATGCAGCGGCAGGCTGATGTGATAGTGGTTAATGTGTAATTGGGAAAATCCCATTGATTAAAGAAATCAAATTAACTCTGTTTGTCTCTTTGCCACTGCCATGAACACAGCCAACCAGAATGGAGACTCCGTGCTGCAGGGAGCTTGGATGTAATGCTTTTTTATGTCTCCCTTAGATGAAAGTGGAAAAGAGGGGTTTGAGATTGGTGCCTCCCTGCTTATTTAACGTGGCTTTGCAAGGAGCAGTATGGGGTTCATTCTTCCTTCCCAGCGTGAGGTGCATTCCTGGGCTCAGCCCTTGCAGTAGTGGTTGCGAGGGTTTTCTGTCCCTCCCAGGTACAAACATCCCCACTGTAGTCACACAGTGCCACCTCCATTTCCTTCAGGGAGAAGAATGTAGCTGCTTCTCGGTTGTCAGCGGGATGCTTCCCCAAACCTGGGTCTCAGCCTGGTAATCCTGGTGCTGCCAGTGCCCGCAGCCGGTTGCATTAGGAAGTGCAGGAAGTACCAAAAGAGACAAAGATGAGTTAATCACGGCTAGAGAATTAGGCACAACTGGGGATTTTCTGGTTCAGTGCGCTCTTTCTTGCACACTCCCTCTCTTGACTTGCAGAAGTCATTAAGGCCCAGGTCTTGCTGTTTTCCATGGCTTGTTGGCACTTACAGATCCTTGAGGACGTGAGCCTTAGTCATTCCCTTTCACTTCCCCATCTGTAAAATGGGGCTAAGGAGAACTTGCAAAATCCTACAACAGTGCACAGATTTATTCTGCAGAGGGATCTGGGGTTGTTTGTGAGAAGCTTTCAGCAGATACAAATTGCTCTAGGTTGATTAGCTATGCAAGTTTTATGCTCTTGGTTCTCTCCCTTGATTGCTTGGAGTGAATTCAACCATTTAATGTACGATTTGGGATTAATTGTGAATGACATTGAGGTGGGAGCTGTCTGTCTGCTACTGAACTTCAAGAAGTATTCATGGTAGAAAACTAGAAGTCAGAATTGTAAAGGAGCAGGCTAAGGATTTGCTGGAAGCATCAGGGAATTGGATACGGGTCTTCAGGAGTGTGGGGTATTGGCAGAAAGGATCTTCAGATTTTAACCTGCCACAGACTCTTTGGCTTGGAAGCAGTTGCTTAAATTGAGTGAGCTTGAGCTTCTTGTCTGTAGAGTGGAAAATGACAGAATCACAGAGCTATAGACTGCTTTGGGTTGGAAAGGGACCCTGAAGTCCCAACCCAGTCCCAACCCTGCAGCTCCATTACAGTCCCCAGGATTCCTCCCTCATTGCTGCAGAGCAGAGGAGGATCTGGTCATTTGTTAGAGGCTTGCTCTGATGCTGGTGAGCAGTTAAAGCCAAGTTGGAGGTACAGAAAATGGAGGCTCATTTTTTCTGTGACAAAGGCACAATTCAGTGTTCCCTTCCCATTTGATGCACTAAATAATAGCATCAAGAAAAACGTATTTCCTCCTAGGAAGGAAATCTTCAGAAGGATAATGAAGCTTGGTGCTTTTCCAAAGTCAGTGCCATTTTTAAAGATGCTACTTGCATCATGCAGCATATTGTTTATATCCCTCTATAGTTGTTTTGCCTCCATTAGAGAAAGGTTAGGCACTGATTGTGGATGCTGGACATCTGTCAGTGACCATTCTGGGATGTTTTCATTAAAGTTAAGCACCACTTGGAGAAGGACTCACTCTGTTAACATTAAAATAACATCCACCTGCTGAAATAATGAGCACTGGAGGGGTAGGGAGTTGGTCCCTAAATAAAGGCTTGGGACTTTATTTCTAACGCTGGGTTCAACTCTCAGCCTCCAAAGACAGCAGCCCTGGAATGATCAAAGAGTGTTGTGCAAATCATGTGGCTCTTCAAAGGGTGGTAAGGCAGCTGTATTGGATTTGAAGTGCTTCAGAAAACGCTTTATGGGAGGGTCTGTCATTTGTTCCCACTAGGTGAGGCGGCAGTCTTAAATTAGAGAACAGATTATGACCTTTTTTGCCCAGGAATAGGACACTGGGGGATGTTTTGGGGAGTTTCCCCCTTTTTATCATGAGAACAGTTAGCAAATGAGACAAGAAATGCCCAATTTGAACCTACAGGTCAATTCCATTCACCCCTTGTTAAGTCTTTGACTGAGAGCTTTGTAGATTGAAAAAGAAAGCTATTGATCTGCTTTTGGGCTTGAAAACTAAGATTAAGTAGAATATGTCTATGAGTGAAAATGAGGTTTTAAATGGAGGAGGTGAAAAAAATTAACATAGTACAACATGGTGTCAGTGGTAATGGAAGGAAGTTCTTATTTTCCTTGTTAGTTACACATAGGTGGAGTTCACAGGATGCTGAAGTTGTGTGGAAATGACTTGGACTTTGCATATGAGTAGGTTGAGCCCCTGGAGCTGGGGGGATGTTTGTGTCCAAGTCATGGTGCATTGGTGCCTAGTGTGAGAGTTGTTCTGCCTTGGGTCAGTCAGTGTGGTGGTGCGGAGTCGGAGCATCCAGCAGATGCCAAGCTCGTGTTTGGACAGAGGGGCAGGGGTCCTCAGAACAGAGCTGAGTCTCACCTGTGGTACACGTGCAATTCATGTGTAAAGGCATTGAAAATTTCAGTGTAATTGGAATGTTTCCCTTTTTCTATGGATAATCTATTCAAGACCTTTTGTAGCTATTTGTTGTCCCATTGGGTGAACAGAATTAACTTTCCTGTGTACTGTCAACTTGTGACTTCCATTGATTGCTCAAGGTGACAAGTAGGCATTAGGTAATAAATATCAAGTGCAGCAGTACTTGAAGGAAGTGAATGGGAAAGTGCTTCTAACGGAATCAAGTAAAACTTGGATTTATATCCCTACAAAAATTCCCTGGAGAAATTGCCTTCTGTTTGCCTCTTTTTGTAATTCAGATATGATAATACAAGTGCAAGCTGTTGTAGCACAAATGCCTGGCAGAGTGGTGTGGTGGAAGATCTCAAAGCACTTGCAAAATGTATAGAACCTCTCTGTGGAGACTGTAGGGAAATGAGAATTGTGGTGGGAGTGAAGAGCTTTTAATAAGTGCAGGCTCTGCTTACTCAGGATTCTTCTATTCCTTTAATATCCGAACGTATGAGATTCTGGACATAAGTGACAGCTATTTTGCTGCTTATGGCATTAGCTATATATTAGAAGTGAGTTTTTCTGTGTCATTGTTGGTAGAACTTCCCCATCTTCTCTGTTCTGAGTCCTGCATGCTAAAAAGGCACTGTGGCTTCACTGCAACTCCCATAGTATATATATAGTAGACTTGTGTCACTTCTGTCTTTTCTGTGTAGTTCTAAATGCATGAAAACATACCCACATTGATCTGTTGATGTTTAAAGGTATCAGCTTGAAACTGAAACGTGTGGGGAGGAGAGGAAATACTTGCAGCTCCCTCTGAGCTTAGAGCAGACTTATTTCTATGTCCAATGTATTGTTCTCTTTAAACTGGCAGTTCTTTATCAGTGTACTGATGAAATTGGTAATATTGTGAGAGCTCTGAGGACCGAGGTCGGCTAAATTATTATGAGATGGGATTTGTAGCTGGGTCAAAGATCTCTCCTGGGGCAAGTTCCATCCTCACTGGCCTTGAGGGAGCATTGAGCTTTATGGATGGGGATACAGCTTCATAACTAATGGCAAATGAAATTGCAGCTACTTTTAAGTCTGTTCATGATAGCATGGATTTGGTAGCAAGCAGAATAGAGGCTAATGATTAAAGTTTATTAGGAGGAAGTCTTGAAATGAGGCCTTCAGTGTGGTTTGTGAGATGGGTTTCACCTTGAACCTTGGTTCACCTTTCTTCCATTCCTTGAGGTAAAGGAGTCCTGAGATGAAGATGGGTTTGAGCACAACATAAGCCGTTTAAATGCAGATATTCTCCATCTGGAAAACAGTTGAGGTACAAATTGAGAACTTTGGTTTGGGGATCAATTGGCACCTTACAGATGAGGGTGAGTGAAAATGCTGCGTGAGCGGCGTCCGTTTGCAGGGTCGTACCCAAGTGTTCCATCAACTGAGCTTCCCCTCCCCGAGCTCTCCATTGAGCTGTGTGTTGAGGTGACTGCTGGGCGAAGCACCAGCCCTGTGGGACGTGGCTGAGATGGGAGTCACAGAGCTCCCGTCGGGAACTGCAGGCCCAGCAGAAGCCCTGCCTGCCCTGCGCCATGTGCGCACATGGTGGGACTGCACTTGGGGGAAACTGAGTCTGCCTTCGTTTTGCAGGTGCAGGGGGAAAATAAGGGTCAACTTCTAAGAAGCCTTTAATCCTGCTGAACGTCTTCATTGCGTCTTGAACTCCCAGGGTCAGGCTTGCAGGGATGTGTAGATGCCTGAGTAAGTGTATAGTTGCCCAGTGGGCTTTTATAAAAGGATATGTTAGCAGCGGAACTCAGGTGCACTTGTAAAAGCTACAGGGCATCTGTCTGCAGTTCTGTGGTTATTAAAAGGGGTTTGTAAACCTGGTCCCCTTCAATTCCTGTTGAAAAGGGACCTGTGGTCCTTGGGTGAGCTCAGTTTGGTTTTGAGAAGTCGTGCACAAAGGAGTTCCCTGATCTCATTGATACCTTGCTATGAGGCCAGGGTCGAATCGGGGCCTCCCAGGCTCAATCTCAGAGCCTTATCCATGTGCTAAACCACATTGTTTTAAATGAAGTGTGCAAGCTTGCATGGTGCTGCAAAACCATTCTCTTGTTACTGGAGCATGGGGTGCCACTCCTCTGGCTCGCTTTGAAACGTGAAGCATGAGCGCTTGAAAGGAGACTGATGGTGGGATTAGATGAAAGGATATTGGGGTAATTGGAAAGCCATGATGGGAAGTGCCAGGGAGAGGCAGTGAGGCTGTGCCTCACACTGGAGACAGCTTGGGAAGGCTGTGCATTAATTGGTTAATGCTTGTGAATTGCTTTGAAGCTGGAAATAGCTATATAAGTGCTTGGTATTATTATTATGCTGACAATGGCTTTGTCGAGGAGCTGTGGTGCTCGGGGAGCAGTCAAAATTGATTAAGAGACAATTCTGAAAGAGAAAGTTTTGAAGGGAGAAAATTACATCCCTTGAGAAGAGGCCGATGTGGCTGAGCACTGGGATAACCGTTACCTCTCTGAGCTGAGCAAATGATTTCGAGTAATGGATGGGCTGTACAAGGTTCCGGGTTTAATCGGGGAATTAATGCAGCTGTGAACTTCAGGTAATTATTGTTCTTCAGGCTGTTGAGTGCTGCGAGGGGTGGGACTGTGCAGCCATCAGCACAGCCATGTTCAGGCGTGTTTGGGGTGTGAAGGTCACATCATGGTTGGTTTGATGCCTCATCTGTGGGTGATTGCGGGTTTCAGTTACTGCTGTTTAAAGGCATCCCATACTTGTGGTCCTGGAGGTGGTTAATACTGCGTCATCTAGATCAAGTACTGGATTCCAGGCAGCTGGATGAGAGCTTCTCCTGTCCTGTGCCTGGTGCTGGAGAGAAAGGGCCACATCCGGTGTCCTGCAGGTATGTGGGGACACTGCAGCCTCTGACTTTGCTCAAATCACTGCTGTTGTGAAGAAGCCCTAGGCCGAAATTCGGGTCCGAACTGTGCGATGCTCATGGCTGAGAGCAGCCCCTCCTGCTTGCTTGTGGGATGTCACTTCTCCTTCCCCTTGTCTCCTGCTGCTTTTGGCTTCCCGCAGTGCCTGGTGTTGAGCTAAAACCCCAGACAATTGGTGCTGCTGCATGCCAAAGGCATGACTGTTGTGAAGGGAAGAAAGGAATTGAATGGTGACTCTTAGTGAAGCCAGGGAGTAGCAAGCTAGTTTGTCCGCAGCGTTGCCAAACTCTGTTACCTAGTCGTTCAGCATTCAAAGGAGTGTCTGTATGTATAAAGCCAAGGGGCTTTCCCCCTCCCCTTTCTGTGTCTGCCAAGGCTGCCCCGCTTTAAGCCGCTGCTGAGCTGTTCCATGTGTGCCTGTGCCTAGCAACTGTCCCTAGCAACGTCAGGAGTGGGACCGAGCCGCTGGCTGTCAGGAGCTGGTCAGAATGGTAATTTGCGATGAGAGATGCTGGAGCCCCTTTTCATGAGGCTTCCAAAGCCTTGTTCTTAATTTCTTGACCTCCAGGCTTTCTTGAATACCTCCAGGCAGCTTTCTGCTGCTGCCTTGCAGAAACGAGGCAAGCTAGAGCTGCCTGCTAGCTAAACCTTTGTATGATGTGTTTGGAAACCTTCTGTAATGGTCTTTCAGCCAAGGCCTGATGCCTTGCACTTGGGCTGGGGTAAACTGCATACGTGTGAGCAGGTCCTATGGCACAGCCACACGTCACGTCAGGTGCATCTGAAGCTGCTGTGTGTAATGCCCTTCTGCATTAACAGAGGGGCAAGACTCAAATAGGTAGCATCTGCCCTAGGAAATGGAGCTGCTTCTAAGAGAAGCAGCTCTGGGGCAGCAGGCTCAGAGTGTGCTTCATGCTGAACCTAAGACATGAGCTAGAGCTTGCAGCACTGCGTGTTTGGCTCTGTGGCAGATGTGTGAATCCTGAGCATGTCTGGAGGTTTATATATGTATACACACTGCACAGATGAAAGAGCCTCTCCCTTGCTGATGGCGTTGTTAGTGCAGGACTCCTGCCTGCTCCCTCACAAAGTGGCGTGTTCCCCTCTTGTCACCTCCGAAGCAAGTCACCGTGCTGTTTGTGCTCCTGTGAGATGGGGTGGATGGTTCATGCAGAAGAATGCTGATGGCAGCGGCAGAGGAGTGAGGATCTTGGTGACCCCGCTTGTCTCCGGGATGGATTGCAGTCGGCAGGCATGTTCACACTGTGTAGAGCAGCAGAGTGTGAGAGTGCTGCCTCTGGCACTCAGTGGCACAGTGCTCTGGAGAGGGCAGATGGAATGGCACTGGGGGACAGCCGTGCCAGCACTGTGCTGTGCCCAGGCTGCGGTCAGGATGGGGCTCTGGGTACCCTGGCCAGGCTTAGGCTTGTTCCATGGCAGGCTCAGCAGCTCTGGTTATGTGTCTTGGTGGCGTCTGATGGCTGATTCCATGGCACTTCGGTTGCAGGAGCTCAGTGTGAGTCACAGGAGACTCTTTAATCTGTCTCCACGTGTGCTCCAGATCCTCCTGGGTTCCCTGTGAATGGCTGTGTGAGCACTTGTGGAGCTCAGCCACAGCGCAGTGCCGTTTCCAGGTCTGAGGAAGTGAAAACCAGGCTGGTTCCCAGAGGAGTAGAGGAGAGTGTCACCCCCCTCTTGCAGAGGAAGCACAGCCTGGAGGTGTGAGGAGTGCCTGACTGTGCTTGTGCTCACTGCAGATGCTTCATTCATGTGGCCATACAGCCCAGCCTTCGGGTTTGAGATGTTCTTCGTATGGGATAGGGTGGGAAGAAGCACGGATCTTCAGCTTACATGTGGAACCTGACTCTTGAGTCCTCTACTGTGCTTTGAAGCAAGTACAAAGAGATGCCAGCGTGGCAAATCTTTATGCTAATAAAGCTAGCTCGGCCTGAAGCGGGGTGAGCCGTGCTGTGCTTGGCCTTGCTGACCGGATTCCTGTGCGTTGTTCCCTGTTCAAAGGTTCAGGGGTTTCTTTCTCTCTGGGTATGTTCCTTGCATCACAAACTCCGCTCGCCTGGCTGTTGGTCGGTAGAGCATGGAAACGATCTCTGCTTTTGTGATACAGGCGGAGCAGGCAGAGCCCCCGTCACTCCTGTGCTCAAGGGGCATGGTTTGGGAGCCTTCCAGATGAAGGGATCAGCGTGGTCTTTGTCACTGGGGGTTTCATGGAGGATGGTGAAAAGGTAGCGAGGTGTTTGTGCTGGGAGCAGCCAGTAATGTGGTCCCTGACATTCCCCCTCGGTGTTGGCCCAGCAGCGGTTCCTTTGTGTGTGTTTGAAGTGTTTTCTAACGTTTCATCTGTTGCTGTCCACTGGATGTGGACCTGGTGGTGTGGGCCCTGTGCCTCTCCGAGTACCTGAACAGAGTTAGGGCAAATAAGAGGCAGTGTTTGTTAAGATAACTGCTGTAAATGGGAAGATGTGTACTCATTAACATCTCTTGATGAGCACAGACTGTATTAATACTTACTCTGGTACTGTTTATAGGAAAAAAAATGTGTTACCGGGGGGTTTCTAGATACTTATTGCAACAACTCCAGAGTAATTTTTTAGTATCTTCTATTCACAGTCCTTAAGCCCTTCTGCCTTCCGTTCTGACAGTGGAACTGGAAGGTATCCATCTCTCCCTCACTATGTGTAAACCTTTGCTCCTAAATACTTGTCCTGTTTTCTACCTTGCTTTGATTCCGTGTGGATTGTAAGCTTTACAGATGGCAAAGTGGTATATGAATCTGCAGGAGTGATTGAGAAAGATATGGGATGCACCTGGGGAAAGCCAGCATGACACCGTGATGCCTGTTTGATAACCCAACAGGATACGTGTCCTGGTACTCACTGCAGAACAGCTACACAACAGGTAGCGTGCTTTGATCTTTAAGGAGATTAATAAGATTGACAGCACTCTTTTAATTAAAAAGAATAATAAATCTGCTGGGGGTCTTGAAGACTCGAGTCCCTTCTGTTTCCAGGCCATTCCAAGGTAGGGCTGAAGCAGGCTGGCAGGAGACAGCCTGTGTCAGGTCAGCGTGCTGTGCTCTTAAGAACAGAGGACTTCAGCCTCAAGGGAAGATCTGGCAGCTTGTTGTGACCATTGTGCTCACTTAGGCAATTTCTAGCTTAGTCAAATGAGGCATTACTCTCCAGCTGAAGTCTCTGGCCTCTCAGCATGTCAGGGGACTGCAGTGCCGCTGGAAGACAGGACATATGTGCAGTGTCATGTTCTTGTGATGTCAAGTTTAGTCCTGCAGTGGCTTTTGATGTTACCTGGAATTGGATGTTTCCGTTTTTCTCTACAGCATGTCAGAACGCCTTTGACCTTTCAAGGCTCAAGCATGAATATAATCCAAAGTACAATCAAGAGCTTCCTTCCTCAGAGAAGGAGGGCAGTGTGGTGTAGAGGGATTGGGCCGGTAGGTGTGGCAGTTGGCATCCCAACCTTGTGGTGAGTCCATGTTCAACTGGGATTGGGTTTAGCTCTGCAGCACCGTGCAGTTCTTGACTTACGCTTCAGGGCAGGTACAGAAGAGCGGAGGAGAGCCCGCGGCCTCACTGGGGGGTCAGAAACGTCATCAGACAAGGAAGCATTAAACAAGTTGGGCTCATTTATTCTCGGACGGTGCTTCTCACCGTTGTTGGAGCTGTTCACCTCAGCATTTCCAGTGTTAGGTGTCTTTGTTTCTCTATAGGTGCTTATTGCACTTCCGGATTGTTGAAGAGGTCAGACAGGAGGCTGTTTTCCTTCCTTGCCTTGCACAGATGCCCAGAGGCTTTACGAGCTGTGGGTTGAAAATCCCGTCTCAAGAGGAGATGCCTGGGGAGAGCTGACCGTTGAGTCCAGTGTAGGTAGGAGAAAGTGCCATGGTCTGAAGTAGTAATGGTGAATCTGGACCAGCCGTTAAGGAAACGGAGAGCTACGATGCCTTTGGATTTTTCCAAATCTGAAATAAGTGTCATTTTGAAGCTATATTGGAAGTGTTACGTGGTCACAGCGCAGTGTGGCAAGGCACGAGCATGGGGCAGCTCCGGATGGCACCGTAAATAGGAAAGATTGAGAAACTGTATTAGAAACCTATTGCAGGGTTTGTCCCTGGGATTTTAGGCCAGGGTGGAAGGTGTTTGTGTGTCACCTGCAGGATATGGATTTCAGTTTTCTTGGGGAAAGACTTTTATGTTCATCTGTTTCATTGAATGGGCTGGAACAACACAAACCAGAAACATTTGTGCCTAAGTAACAATAACTAAAGACGATGACAATACCGAGAGCTACTGCATTAGGGAGAAGGCAGCCATGTATCACCAACAGATGATGCTGGTGAGAGCTGTATGCGATTTGGTATGTTCCTTTTGAATCGTGCAGTGACCATACATCAATGCTTGCTAAATTAGATTTCTGCTGAGAAACAAAGTACATCAACCAATGCTTTAGGAGGCACTTCAGAAGTAAATTCCGTTTTCCTCTCTCTGAAGTATTGCTTCTTTAGATACTCATATGGTGTAAATCACCATAGTTAAAATCCTTCCTTGATTTGCAGCGCTGTGGATCTGGGCTGGTAAGTTCAAGGGATTGGAAGCAGATGGGAGATAATGTTTTGTACCTATTTTCTTTGCACTTGTGGTGTCAGACAAAGCCTTTGGTATTCAGCTTCTGACAACTTGGGGAAGATTTGTAGTGACAGAATTTGAATGTAGGGTTTTATCTGAATCTGCAGAGCTGCTGGAATTCAATGCGAAGGGGTGAAACGCAATTCCAGCCGGGGGCTTGGTGGGTTCAGCAGCCAAGGGAGCTTGCTCCTGTCGGGAAGTGGTGATTGCTTGGTGGAAGTAACAAAATCCTGTTGCTGTGAATGTGCTTGAGTGATTGAGTCTCCTATTGTGTGAATGTAACCCGGTTTGATCAATGCTCTGTGACCATCACGACTGCCAGTGAGACTGCAAAGAGGTGAGAACCAGTTAGCGTTCCCCATGCTGTAGCCATAATAGTATGAATGGGTTCTGCTCCTCGGCTCACTGTGGTGGGCATGGGCCGCTCCAGAGCTGCAGTGATGGTCACAAGCACAGTCCCGTGCTGCTGTGTCGAAACAGTTCCATTCACACAGCGTGAATAAACCTCCCACCAGCTCCTGTCTCCAGCCATGCAGCTTGTACTGTGAGAAGGAGTCCTGGTGCTGCAGCACAAGGATATTCTTCCTGCCCTCCTCATGGCAAGAGGCTGATCCTTACCCAGGGTGATGCTTGAGGGCTTGCAGCTTCCCTGCTTAAGCAGGAGGCAGCCAGAGCTCTGTTCAGCTGGTATTTGTTTTGCTGTGTAAGTGTCCGTTCCTGTTAAGCTCTGAGGCATGTGGAGTAGTTGTGGATTATAAAATGCCGCAGGCAGCCCTTATTTCTGTTAGAGATGCAGTTCTTGTGGGGGGATATTGCAAAGTAAATCCTTCACCGCGTTCCTTGTGTGTGGGAGCCAGCAGTGCAGGTGATCAGTCCGCGTTGCTCCAGCAGACACTGAACATGTCTGGTGCGGGGAGACCGGCGAAGCTGACTTTTAAGCTCTCCCATTGAGGAAATGGTTGTTCACTGGATAAAGATGTCTTTCTGCAGAGCCCCACAGCCACAGGTGTGGGTTTCCTTAAGTTGTGTTTTTCCCCTCTTCCTTAGACTGAGCCCTTTGGAAATGGCTCTATCCACTGAGCAGTGCCAAGTATGATAATGCCTTCGTCCTTGTCTGGAAACTTTAAGTGCTGCTGCAATAAAATTACACTGATGCATTCATTAAAAAGATATACTCTCATAATAAACCACTTTCCAGAATTGAAAATAGCAGGTTGCGTTGGCAGAGGACAAGTTAGAATTCACTCCAGTTTCAGGCTGGTCATCTCCATCACAAAGCAGGACACGTGCCCACAAATGCATATCCACTGATGAGTTTCACATTGGCATTACACCTGCAGAAAGTATGAGTCCATGAATAATAGCATTAGAAGCTGGAATAACCACATAAATATTTACACTGCCTTATTCAGCCTTCTGGGGAATGGCATCTGATCCCTCAGCTTTGTGTATTTACCTTTCTCATTCACTGTTGTAGCTTCTGAATAAAGAGTGGCAAACTGAGACAGGGAAGTGCCACTGTTCCTCTGCTGCCGAGGCTGGTGGTTAAGCTGCAGAGGGGAGAAGGAAGGCGATCGCTGGGGCAGCTTTCCTGCCCTTGCTGCCATTGCTGGCATGGCCCCAGCAGGGCTGGGATGAAGGGCAGGCGGGCACTAGGTCCATGTGGGATGCACTGCATTCCCATTGCTTAAGTAAAGTGTGAGGAGGTGCCTCATGTCTCACTGTGTGGGAGAGAACACATCAGGTTTTGGATGAGCGTTGTCCTTAGGTATGAATTCACCTGGAATTTCATGGCACCGGGCCCTGGCATTGTCCCTTTGTAGCTTCCTGCTTGCGCTCCCGAGGCAAAGCGATACAGAGAACTGGTTTTGCAAGTCTTCAGAGGAGAAACGAGGTGTTCCCGTGTCATCTGCTTTACATTTTAGGTGAAGTTTCGTCAGTCAAGCCCGAGCTGAACTGACTCGAACCTGGGTGCCTGTATTCTCTTGGGCTCCCTGGGTCGTGCCTGCTGACTGCCCAGCAGTGTCCGGTGTAAAGGCAGCTCCTGCTGTCCCAGCTGATGGACAGTGTTTTGCCTCCCCATTTGCCAGCTTCTGAAAAACTGGTTTTTGTTTGCAGTGAGCCATTTTCTTTTAGCTGTGTCCAAAGCGCCTTGATGGCAGTCATCAACACACAGATGTTTCAGTGGATCGATTTGCGGTGTCGTGAAGCAGTGTCCTGTGCTCTGCTGGTTATTAGCTGTTCCCCGGCTGGGTGTGAATGATGTACATCTTGCTGGCCTGCCTTGTTCTCTGTTTTACTCACTAATTTTGCAGGGATGAGGTGGATTTCTATTGATCTCGGAGCTTTCTGCCGTTCCCATGACCTTGGAAGTGTTTGGAACATGGTGTTTCTGACCTTGAATTTATTTTCTGAACTTCATGCGGCATCAGGAGCTTTTATCCCATCAGGAAATGGAGAGATAGAGCCTCTTTAATTTCCCAATTTTCTTAAATTGTTCTGATGACATTTACTTATGATTAAAAAATGTGCAGTGGAGACAGATTCAATATCCCCCCATTGCCTATTGAATGCCTGTCTGGTTGAAGAAAAGAGGATTTGATTGAATTTTAGAGAACTGAAGCTTATGGGTCTTTGGCAGTCTCCAAGTTATTAAGCCAAACTAGGCCTAATTTTACCTCTCTGATAAGTAATATTCCCAGTCCTGTGCAGCTTTCTGGCACGGAGCTAATACATCCTCCCAGTGAAGAGGAGGGAGGTAGATCTCACTCATGTATGTATTATGAGTTGACAGCATACTGAGGAGGGCACATGCCAGGTGCTATGGAAACGCAAAGGGTCTTAGTCTGCCTGTGTTGAAACGTCCATGCCCAGCTCAGTTTTAATCCCTGGTGGATTATAGGTCTGACCTGACCCTCATTGGTACAATAAACACGATACGGGAGGATTCCCTGATTGGCCATTTTAGATTCATAAAGCTGTGAACTTTGTCTTGCAGAGAGAAGTTCCACTAAGCATTTTTGCATTGAAGTAGGTCAATGTGATTGTGATTGGCTGTAATGAGCGCTGTGCTGCTGTTCTCTACCTGGAGCTGGTGGGTACTCAGCGGTGCAGATGCCATCGCTGCCTTTGTGCAGAAGCAATGAGAGATCGATGTAGTAACTTTTAATTCATTTCAACTTGGAAGCCTCAGTTATCTGCATAAGCAGGGGCAAACAATCCAGGGCCAGTATTAAACAGACAGCGCAGGCAGGCAGCACTGATCAGCAGCTCTGGTGCTGGCCACAGGGTAAAGGAGAAATTCTGCTCTTGGCCTCGCAGCAGTTTGCAGCTGTCTGGAATTCAGCTTTGGTGTGCAGGATTTACCCCACTGAAAGCAGTGGGGTTCTGACACCAGTGTGTCCAGAATGGGTTTTTTATGCCTCTGAAGTCATCCAGGTAAAGCAGCAGTGAAGGGAGAGGAGAACACGAAGGAGAAGTTGTCATTTAGGCTGTTCCCAGAGCCATATTTATGTACCTGTTTCCCCAGAGAGAAGAAAAGCTCATGTACCAGCGATTGTACATCATGGCAGTTGATCTTCCTCTTTGGGATGGAGTGTTCCCAGGTACCGCCTGGGGGAAGGAAAAGAGATTTGAGGGAGGTGTGGAGTGTTTAGCTGGTGAGTACAGGACCAGGCTTTTGTTCTCAGAAGATGCAGCTCTGGAGCAGCTCCTTCGGAATACGGAGTGCAGGGAGCTGCTATGTGGTGAGCCTGGTGAGGAGCAGGAAGCTTGTAGAACTGGCCCAGGGGAAGCCAAGCACTTGCAAAGACATGTTGTGTTTTCTTCTTTCATTGCAAATAACTACTCAGGACGGGTTTGCTCAAGCCTTTGACTGTGTCCTGCTCATTCTGGAGTCAGGACGACTTCCATTCCTGATCTTTTGCCATTCAGTTTTCATGCAGTCTTGTCCAGACATACTACTCATTTGATGACTCAGTTCCTCATTATGTATTACGTCCATTACAGTTTTTGGTCTTTCAAGGTGAGGGGGTTGTCTGTCTCTTTGTCTGCGCAGTTGGGACCTGGTCTTATCTCTTACTCAAGGGTCTGCTTTGGCCTTGTCTTTCTGCTGGTTTGTGGCCTCTGAGCCCCTCGTGCTTGAGGCACCCAGCGTGGTCAGGCACCCTTAGAGCATGTTAAATCTACTAATGCGGTGTATGATTGAGTGGATTGGAGTCTGTGGTGGGCACAGAAAGGGTGTCTGAGCACGCATCCGTCCCCCAGTTACAGTCAGCAGCTGCAGTAATCCAGCTGTTAGTAGCCCATTATGTTTCCAGCTGGAGGGAGCAGCGCACATGAGATGGGTATCTGGGGTCCAAGTTCCTGCAGGGAGGACAAGGATGCATCTTTAGATTTTCCCTTTATCTGTTCTCTGGGACTCTGAGAAGAAATTCAGCAGAACGAATCCTGTATGATGTGTTTTGATGGTGAATGTATTAAATGCGCATCCTGCACCATTTGACTTGTACTTTTGTCTTTTCTCTTGCCAGCCCAGAACTGCAGTCACGTTTTGCAGGGCCCAAATGGGACAATACAGAGTCCAGGCTTTCCATATGGATATCCAAATTATGCAAACTGCACGTGGACAATCACTGCTGAGGAGCAGAACAGGATACAGCTTGTTTTCCAGTCCTTTGCATTAGAGGAAGATTTTGATGTATTATCTATCTACGATGGACTGCCTCAGCAGGGGAATCTGAGAACAAGGTACATTGTTCATAATAACAGGGATGTTGTTTATAAGCATGTCCCCATTTCTGCCACTGGGATTAAATCTAGGTTGGACATTCATGCTGCAATAAACTGGGAGTGCTTCTTCATGAGCAGCTCTTTTATAGTTGTTTTGATTTCTTATCTCTGATAAGGTTTGAAATGTTTCTGTGCATGCCTGACAGTAATGATTTATCAAGAGTCATTCTAGACATCCAGAGAAGTTAATTAGAAAATGGAGCAAGAGGGAAGCAGAGCTAATGTGCAGAGGAGCTTCCCTCAATCCAGAAGTGATTCTTTGAGTGGGAGGATGGATAATGGTTTCAGTTTATAGCTCTGCTAAATGCTTTGTGGGTGCATTTGAGTAATTCCCTATCTTACAGTTTGTTCACCAGCTGGACAGGGGCGGTACTCGTACATCTGACTAAATTCTCCCGATGCTACCCGCTCTACGATGCTGTGTCAGCGTTTGAAGCGGTTGGTGATCTCAGACCTCCAGATCTGAGGCATAAATGAAGTCAGCTTGGTGACTTGTGCCATGACTGCCATTGTCTGATGTAGTGTCTGATTGCAGCTGAAGTCTGACAGTAATATATTCAAAAAGCAATAGAAACAGCAGCAGCATCCAGAGTTAGAATCCCTGGTAAGAGCGCTGTAGTCATGGACTGTCCGGGAAATCATCCTTATGTTAAATCACTTCAGTTTAGGATGGATCCTTTTGACCTCAGTGTCTTGTCTAACCCAGCTGGAAAATCTGAGTTAAAGAAGCACTGTGGAAAATCAGCTCTTTATGCAGATGATTTCAGTTATGCAAATAAATCATACCTTCATCGTGCAACTGTGCTTAAGAATCGTCTTAATTATGGGACCTCATCATTTAATCAGGAGGTAGCATAGTGCTTTGCTTTACGTATTATGTAAAGGATGCCTACATCTGATGGCGAATTCTGCTCAGAAGACCTTGTATGGTGAGTAGTCAATGCTGCTCATGGGCTGAGAAGCCCCTTGGCAAATTGCTGTGCTCATCAGCAGTGACAGATGTTTACTTTTCCCCTCTAGATGTCGGAGGGAGGTTCTGCTGAAGAAGCAAACCCCATGAATGGAATTATTTCGGAGATAGGGTCATGGTGGAGTAAATGAGTAAGGCACTATGTGCAAGTTGCATCCACGTATTGCTCCAGTACTTGTGAGCATGATAAGCCTACAGATAGATGTAATAGGGCATCTTCTGCCAGTTGACCAATACAACATGACATGGAGGTGAATCCTGTCCCGAGAATTAGTGCACTGGGGAAAGGGGAGGAGATAAATAAGGGTTTTCTCTTCTGCATCACCAGTGTGAATCTCACATGCAACTTGGGTAGACAAATGTAAGTTATATGGTGAGGCCAGGAGCACAAAGCAGTGTGAGAACGTTCCATCTCTGACGCGGAGGTGAGCTGCTCAGGAAATGGTGTGTGTTTAGTACAGTGGAGGAAGGTGAAATAAGGGGAACAAGGAAAGGTATTGAGGAGGCTTTCTGGAGGTCTGAAAGTGCTTACAGAGGACTTAAAAAAGTAAATGAGAGATGGACTCTTGTATGATGGATGCTTGGATTCTTCTCCTGGATGGTTCTAGATTAGTGACTTCAAAACCTGCACTTGCTCCACTGTGCTGTTTCGTGTCACTTCTTTGTTCAGCTAAGGGTTTTTTGTGTCCATCGGTCTCAGCTCATTAAACTCTGTAGCTGTTGCCCAACATCGTGTTTTTTTTTCTTCTTTCTCCCTTTTTTCCTCTTTCCTATGGCTATCAATTTTGCTTTTCCTCAGACTGCTTTCCCAATGTACTCGATTCATCATCGAAGTGCAGCGCTGGAAGATGGATGACTGTTCGTCATTCATCAAAGCTCATGCTACCAGGAGGCAGGCCAAAATAAGCTGTAAAACAAGTGTAAAAGAAGAAAAAGGCCCCAACTCCAAGCATCCTCCTGTAGAGGAGGAGGTAACAGTTTAGTTCAGTGTGTTCAAGGCTGATAAATGGTTAACAGAGAAACTCTATCTCTGCTTCTCCCACTGTTGAGCATCACTGATGGATTTCAGTGGGTTCTGCCTCCTTGGCTGGGAGAGGCAAGTGCTCTTGGCATGTTCTTACACTGATGGATGGAGAATGGTTAGTTGTCTCAATAGCCTGCACTTCCATTCAAGTCATATATTCCTAAGAGCTTCCTTGGCCTGATATGTCAGTGTCATGTCTGTGTGTGTTTCAGGGAAGGGGTTAATTGTGTTTCTGTGCTGGCAAACATCCTGTTGTCTTGCAATTTAATGTTGTGTGAAAGTTCTCTAATAGAATAAGAGCAGATTTAATCCAATGAGACATTTGCTAATAAACTGCTTTACTGTATATTAGGGAATTTGCGTTGTGCATTTGTGATGAGTATGTAAATATTAAATGCATTTCAGTGTCTTAATTTAGACATCCAGGGCTGTTGTCATCTTTCAGTGCCATGACTTTGCTTTGTTTGCTAAAATCTGAGCTTGCTTCTGAGGCATTGCTCCTTCAGCTTCCCCAAGTAATTCCCTTCTTTCCCATCACCGTGCACTGCCCTTCAGCAGGACCGTGGGCGCAGGATCTGCTTGAAAGCAGAGAACACCGGTGGCTGCAGATTTCTCTCTCCCTTCTGTAGGAATTGTGTGTTTTCATGAGGTCAGATGAGATCTGCAACTTCCCTTCCATGCCTCTGCATGGCTTTCCCTTCTCTTGAGCAGTGTTGGTGCTTGTTACCCCTGACCAACCTCTCCCAACTGCTCATCCTTCAAGTGCCGAACTGTTCTGAACTGGGATCAGAGGGATGCGTGTGGAGACCTGAAACCTGCAGTTGCTCCAGAATGGTCTTTCTGCGAGATCCCATTGTACCTTGCTGATTGTGGCATTGTCAAGAGGCTGCTCCAATCAGGTTGGTTTCCTGATTGGGTTCCCACTGTGCTGGGCTCAGGAGCTCAGCAGAGACCTGACTGCAATTTGAATATCTGGAGTTATTTATGGACCTGTGATTGCTGTGGGGCTTGGGAGGCTCTTTGCACCCTTTTGTGTTAGATTGTCTTCTGTGACTTAAGCAGACAGCAGCGAACAAGGCGGCCATGTGACAGCTTCAAGCTTTTTGATCTGCTGAGAACTTGCAGGGCACTTTGAATGGAAGAATCTTAAATTAGTCGCTCGTTTCCTTGTTTGAAGTTTTCGGGCTGCATTCGGGGAAGATACATTTGTGATCTAGCTGGTAACTTCATCACTTCATGAGCCTGCTTCTGTTCTCCTGAAGGGGCTGGGGCTGGTTTGTTCAGAGAAGTAGAACCTCGGTAGGGCAGTTTGCTTCTCTGCAGAACTTAGTGGGATGTGTGTGTTCCCACAGCCAGGAGGGACGGTCCCATTCTGATCTCTGTGGAGTGTGCAGAGCAAATGTTTGCAAATCATTACTGCAAGAGCTTCATGCTTAAAGGAGACATCTGCACTGCTTTTGGCTCCCTGGCACCGTGAATAACGGAGCTGCTGGCTCGCATCTCACATTATGCACAGCGTCTTTTGTGGAAGCTGCTGTTGGTTATTACAGATCCTCATCCTTCTTCTCTGACAAGTGGCTGGAGAGTTAAGGGGAGGATTGCCATCAACATGCTGTGTATGCAGCTAAAAACTGTAGGATCTCTTTGGCCGTGTTTAATTGGCTGAAAGATTAAGGATTTTGTTTGAAGTTGAAATCAGGTGAGACTAGTGATGAGTGAATTACCTATGGGAATGCCCTGTTTGCAGGTACAGCAGCACCTGTATCTCGCCTGCTTCTCCTTGATAACCTTTTAATTACTCTTTGAAAGATGGGACTGGGTGACTTGTACTTAATTACCAACAAGAGAACAAGGCTTTTAATCTTAAACACAACAGAATGGAGGAGGAGAGGGAGAGACAAAGGGAGCAGGGAAGAAGAGTTCCCCCCGTGTGCCATACTCTTGCTTGCAGAGACACAAACTTGGTTTAAAACAACATTCCAGGGTTCTGGCTTCGCAGGTCCTGGGCATGCCAGGGTTCAATACCGGAATTCCTGGAGATGTGGCATTTGCCATTAGTAATACATAGAACTTAATCCAATTTGTGTTGAGCACCCTTTGGACCTGTGACATACTCCTTTGTAGCTGCCTCATGTCTCCAAGGTGACTGCAGTGCTTTTTGCTGAGGATAAAGATAAAGTGGAGGGGCAGCTAAACCCTTTTGTCATCTTCAGTCACCCCAGGATACCTCCCTTTTCCCCTTAGCAGCCTTTCGTCACTTTGTATTAGCTCCATGGGGGGAAAACAGCCCACAAGAGGAAAGAACCAAGCCACTTAAATTGTGTTCTCTGCTTTGTAGAATAAAATACACTTGTTTTTCTTCTCTGAGAAGAGCTGTGTTTGAGCTGCTGCAGTGGCATTGGAGCCGTTCAACAGGTCCTGCTCTTCTGAGGGGATGCTGAGTATTTAAACTTCATCTGGAGATGATGGATGGGATTAGATCTGCTGGTCCAGGAAAGCTAATGGAGTTAATGCACCTGCATCTGTGGCTGTTCAGGTTTGAGAGGCTGCATTCAGGTCTTCCATGTTTATTAGGAGAGCGTGCATCAGGATGAGTGATGAAAGCTGCTGAGGAGATGGGGTGGGAGCTGTTCCCCTGCTGCCATGCAGAGTGCAGCCGGCTTGGAGGAGGTGTGGTGATGGAGGAGCTTCAGCCCTGGTTTAAGGGTTAAAGCCTCTGCTCTCCTGTGACACCACCCTGTAGGAGCATTTCTTGTCTGCATTGCGTGCAGGGGATTGTCTGTTGCTGGGCCGTAAGGTACTGCTGTCACTCAAATCATGTTTTGTTTCTTCAGTCACTTTTTCCCCCTCCAAACTGCTGTCTAGCTGTGTTCACAGGTAAAATCTGCGGGCAAAGCTCAGCAGTGCCTCATCCTTCATATTAAGTATGTGAAGGGCATTAAATGTAGAAAGATTGTTCTGTAATTGGGCACTATCTAAGAGATTTTAATTAAGCCTCTGCTCTGGCACAGGCTGTTGTGAGCGCAGAATGCCATTAGTCAGTGAGATAGATACCTTTCCAATGGGTGGCTTGAAGTAATATGTAGAAATCATGGGGAGGATCCTGGTTCCTCAGTCTCCCGTGCCCAAGCTGATGCAGCTATATAGCAATAGCTGCTGGCACTCTACTAATAACTGTTGTATATAGAGAAAACTTACTGTGGTTTTGTGAATGCATGTATGCGGTGTTTAAACCGATAGTCACACATCTTGAATGGCTTCTTCTAGACAGAACTGCTTTATTCTGCTAGCAGGAGTGGCACTTTCCAAAGCACAGGGTGAGCTGCTGGGGTCAGAGAAAGTGAGATTAGATTTATTTTGGGGGTTTTCTATTAGCAGTGGAGGGGGAGAAGTTGAACTAACCCATAGCCCTTGCATGGGGCTTCTCGTGTTTTAGATTACAGTGCTTTGAGAAGGAACAGGTCTGCTATTGTTATAGACAGGAGAGAGCAACCCAGGGAAGTTCAGTGAGTTGCCTCAGCACAGGGGGTTATTAGGTGATGGCTATTACAGCTCTGTTGCTGCTGAGCTGAGTGGTGGGAAGGTGGATGTGGTCTGATCCTGCTTGCACACTAACCTGTGCAAAACGTCTCTTGGCTTCAGTGGTACTTAATTGGGTCTTCAAAAAGGATTTCACTTTCAGTCAATGGCTGTTGTCACCTTTAGCATCAAGGTGGCCGCTTTGGTCTCCTGTAATTGGCATCAGTCTCCCATGAAGAGGCTGCTGTGAGCATTGGAGTAGTGGCACGTCCCAGATCCCGGGATTTCCAGCCTGTGGAAGGACATCAGGTGGGGTTGCTGCAAGTTGGATTTGTGAAGCACTGAGAAGGCCCCGGTTGGAGGGGCTGTGTGCTGGGGTGGGGGGGATCCAGTGCAGAGCAGGGATTGATCCCATTGTCCTGAGGCAGGAAAAATGGATGTGTGCTCGTGTTATCTTTTGCATGCAGGGAATCTTTAGATCAAGAAGTTTTTGTATCTCTAAGGTCTGACCTTGAGAGCTTCTCAGGCAAAGCTGTGTGTTTCCCTCTTATCAGAATTAATGGAAGCCCACGGGGGATGATAGGATCTTCCTAGGTCGTTGCAGATACAATGGGACTGTGGAGTGCTGTTACTTACAGGCTCAAATAGAAACCTGACAAGTCCTTGGTGCCCATTGACTCTATGGTTGGGCACCAGAGGGTGGCCTGGCTCCTCTTGGCCTCTTGGGAATTGGATTTGAGTGTGCTGTAAGAGCAACTGCTGATAATGTGGTCCTTCCTCATGAGGAATGCAATTGTCGCTGTTTGGAGCACATAAAGACTTTTGCCATCCCAGAATGCAGTAATTGTCCTCTCCTCTTTAGCATTTTGTGTGATATTTAGGTTTGTGTCCGATTAGAGCTGCTGTAGCGGAATAAAGGGTTTAGGAAGGAGATCCGTATTTCCCTTTGAAGGGTTCAGTGGCTTATGTTGTCACTGAGCCGTGTGTAAACTGCAGTGCAAAATGCTGCCGTTGTAGCGTTTTTCTATAGCATATTTTTAGCTGTTGAAACGAGGCCCCTTAGCTATCCAGGCATGGCAAGGCATCCTCGCACTCAAGTTGCTCCCTTCTCTCTGTGTGGCACAGGAGTGTGGAAACGGAAGGAAGTGCCAAATTCCAGGGCCGGCAGAAGCTCTGCTGTGCTGGATTGGAAGCCAGGGCTTTCTGCTCTGTGCGTGCCTGGGCTCTCCTGCAGGCACCAGCGGCCAGCAGCATGTTTATCTGCTTCTGCTCAGCATTCAGCACAAGGTGCAAGTGAATGGGGAATCAGATATAACATGAATCAATATTACAGTCTTCTTGGGTAAATCTTCATGGGCAAGAACAATGGGACTTGTTTCACTTTGCTCATCATACACCGTATCTAAAATGAAATTTCTCATTAACCTCCTTTTTGACTGTGCTGGCTGTGGCAGACAGCTTGCATGGTTCAGTTGTTCCACTTGGATGCTTCTTTGGAGCTCTTAGCTGTAGAGGAGGTAAATTTCTGCCGTTTCCTTCTTTCTTGTTGCCATTGAGTTTCATTATATATTATTACGAATGAGGATCTTAAGGAGCGAGTGCAGGCAGACCTGTGTTGTGGTGGGAAGTGAGAGTGCAATTCACCTGAAGTCCCCGGCATGGAGCTCTGCTGTTGTGCCAGGGTTGTGTGGGCAGAACAGTGCTTGCTTGATGCTGTGGGTTAATACTCACTTGTGTGTACTGAAGATTGTCCTAAGACTGATGACTGAAGTCAGGTTCAAACCTGGATTTTGTCTGCATAAAGAGTAAAAGGGATGTGCAGACTTGGCAGCTGAGACCGGGGTTCACTGCCCACATCAGCTTTGGCTCTTGCTGCTGTGTATCTTCAGCTACAGAAAGCACCTCCTGGTACTGGAGTGCTGGTGTGACCCTTGGTGCTCGCCACCCTCTGCTCTGGTGATGCCTTTTTGCGCACCGGTGGTGGTGCACGTAGCGATGAGCCGTGTGTGAGTTCCAGGGGCTCCTGTGAACTCTTCCCACATATCGGATTTCACACCCCTGATGGGGTTTTTGGGTTCTTCTCTTTGAAAGCAGCCAGAAATAACCATCACCCGCACTGCCTCTGCTGAGCCGTGCGTGGGCTCCATCCAAACTCGGCTGAGTTGGCTCAGAACATCCGCTTGGATTTGCCATGAGGTTGCTGAAATGTGGGAACCTTCCTGGGAATCTGTGGCCTCCTTTTTCCGTTCTGAGCAGCAGGATGGAGAACGCTGATGCTGCAGTGTGTCAAATACCTGCTGGTGTCTCCTGCTCCTGCGGGCGTGCAAGGGAAAGGAGCGTGGAAGAGACATGCTGCAAGAACTGAAATAAATCCGAGTCTTCCTACTCCATTGCATTGTATGGAGAATGGATTTATCGAGGTTTGATGCTTCGTACCTTTCCCAGTGTGAGGCGTGAAGGCCTCGTACATTTGAGATGGCTGTGCTGGCTCGAGGCTCTATAAATAACACTCTTCTAGTGGGAATTGACCCAAACCCCATTTTAAATGAGTGAAGAAATCCATCCAGGCTGGAATTTATGAGCCCTGTGGCTGTCCCCAGGGACTGTGTTAGTTAATGAAGCCTTTGTCAGTGTCAGAGGTAGGCAGAGGACTCTCGTGGTCTGATGAATTACTCTTGGCTTGGGGAAGGGAGGAAAGTGCAGTTGATTCCTAAGCCAGGCTGGCACATGGGGTTGGGCTGTGTGGTGTTAGGCACATGAGCTTTCTGCAGAGGTGCAGTGTATGTCATTGGGAGTGAGTTCTAAGGGACAAAGAAAGCTTCTTCCTTGGTGCTTGCTGCTGTCTTGATAACAAAGCATGGTCATGTATGTCGGAGCCAGCAGATTATGTCATCTTCACAGCAACTTCATTAACAGGCAGCTGGGCAGAGGAGATGGCTGGAAAGTCATATGGAGTAAAATGGGACATGTGGCGTTGGTTGGCAGCAAAGAAGCTCAGAGTTTGGTGAAACATGAACAGAGGGTACGTGGGGAGTTACTGCTGCTTGCAGTGTGCCTCTGAAGATACTTGTTCAGGGTCTGTTCATAGCTTGACTCGAAAGCAGCTTGGTTTTGAGCATAAATCGTTCCAACATGTTAAACCCAAGTGGGAACGGATACTGTTTCTCTTGTATCATTACAGGATCCTTTTAGGCTAGCTGAGATTGGGTTTTTTTGGTCCAGAGCATCATTTCAGCCTCGCGGGGATCAAACTGAAAGGACAACTGTCTTAAGTGCCACCAGTGAGTTCTGCCTTGCAGACAGAGCTGGCTTTTAAGTGTCTGCAGCATGCATGGGCTGAAAGCGCTCTCCCATTATGCTCTGCTTGTTTTATTGATGATTAATAAGAACACTCATGGTACCAGTAACTGTTAATATGGTTACAAGCACTCATCTCGGGCCTGTATTTAAGAGGGAAGGGTGAACGTGAAGATAGCATTTCACTGAAACCAGTGGATTCCCTTGTTTCTGTGTGCACATTCAGCTGTCCGGCTGAATAAAGCTTATAAAGCTTGATTCACGCTCAGTTTGAAGTTAGTGTCCTCTTTGTGTTGTCCCCAGTTGGTAGGGGCTCAGTTGAATAGTTAGTTCATGAATGCACCTCTTACATGACTTTGGGTTGGCTGCTGCCCTGTTAGCTGGGGCAGTGTGAAAGGGGACTCTCGTGCTCATTCCAGACTGATTCCCAAGGACTCCAAAGGGCAGCTCTCACTCTGAGCTGTTATCCCAGCCCTGGGCATGACTGCTGTCCTGGGACAGTGCAGGAGTGTCAGATTAGCACTTGCAGAGCCATGTCATTTAAACTATATAGTGAAGAGAGTGGCTCATTTGGTGGGAAAATTTCTTTAATAGGTGCCTTTAAATTACATGCAGGAAGAAAATCACTGAAGTATGGTGTAGTGTAATTTAATGCTGGGTTAAACGATGCAATCCAATGCATTTTCATTAGATGTTCTGAGACACTTCTCCAGCATTTATGCTTTAAAGGCTGTTGGATTGCCAGCTGCAATAACTATTTTGATTGCAGCCTGAGCTGATGGTGGGCATCGTACCAGAAAAATAATGTGCTCTGTTTTAATTATGGCACCTGCACTCCAAAGTGGGAGCCTGCGTCACAGAGCACGGTACAGTTGTACTTGATACAGTGGAGCAGTGTCATGTGCAACAGATGGAGGTGAGAGTGTTTGTAAAGGAGCTGAGATGTGGGATGTCATAAATCGTGGGTTGGGTTGGAAAGGACTTTAAAGCTCAGCTCCAGCCACGGGCAGGGACACCTTCCATAGAGCAGCTTGCTCCAAGCCCTGTGTCCAACCTGGATTGAGCACTGCAGGGATGGGGCAGCCACAGCTCCTCTGGGCACCCTGTGCCAGCGCTCAGCACCCTCCCAGGGAAGAGCTTCTGCCCCAGAGCTCATCTCAGCCCCAGCCTGGGCAGCTGCCGGCGTGCTGAGGGGTGCTGGTGCCCGCGGTGCTCCAGAGGACCTGTGAGGATGTGGTCCACCAGCAGCTGTGTTTTAGTGCCCTCCGTTCTGACAGGGCTGCTCCGTGGAGCAGGTTCTGCTGCGGTGCTGAGGGGAGCCATGCAGTGGGGTATTTCCATGTTGGTGGCAAACCTGAGCCAAGGAATGAAGAAGGGCGCAGAGTAGAGGATTTCAGTGTTGATTTGTTTTGGTATATTGATTTTGCTGTGCTGTGGAGCAAGGGCAAGCTTATGAAGTGGTGTTTCTGGCACTGGTTTAGTTTGGTTCCTCACAGTAGGAGCGGAATTAAGCCAATGAAAAACACATTGAAAATCTCACACAATCAGTGTTGGCTCCAAGCAACTTAAGGGATAATCACTCAGTCCATTTGGCCAGAGGTACGGAAGAAATTGAAGATGATTATTTGTGCTGCTCTCCCCACCCCTCCTTGCTATGGCTCTTAATAAAAACCAGGAGCAGAGTTTGCTGCTTCTCTTTCTCATTAGTGTGGAGTTTTCTGTATTGCTACACTGAATACCAGTGATGTCAGAATTACAGTTCATGTGTGAGCCCGTGGGGGATGATTCCGTATTGCCTCTGCCATCCTGATCCCCACGCCTTAAATTTGCCTGGACTGCAGATGTAGGGAGGAGGACCTGAGGACATGGTAACCAGGCAGGGTGTGCTGCCAAGCTTGGCTGTTCCAGGCTGTTGGAACGGGAGTGCTGAGGCTTTACGGGAGTGACTGGAGCATCAGTCCTGTTGAGTTACTGCTTCTCATGAGGATTTTGCCTGTGCTCATGCTCGGAGAAGATGAGAACATCAGAAAAATGCAAAGATTCCAATTGTGTGCGTTGGTTGAAGGCTTAAGAGGATGAATAATGTTTATTTTGACTGCAGGTGCTCTCAGCGAGGAGCAGGAGGAATCTCATCTGGTGCCTAGGGCAGGTTTTCACTGCAGGAAGGAGGGTAGGAGTTGCTGCCTAGGTTTTTTTCTTCCTGAAGCAGTATTTCCTGCCTCCTTCTCACTAAGCTGAGTTTCAGCACTCATGGGGGCACTCTTCATCCTCTGCGGGCAGAAAGGATGGCTGATCTGAAGGGGAGGGCAGTGTGGTCACGTTTGTGCTGTAGGGCAGCCCATTCTCCTCTGCTTGCCCAGGGATGCTCGATGGAAGGTGAAGCTCTGGAGTCTGGGGCCTGCAGAGGTGGTTGGGTTTATTAAGTATAGAGCTTCAGGAAGCCCAAAGGTTCCCGTGAAAATTGCCTCTTCAGGCAGTGTGCAATGTGTGGGAGGACAGAACAAAACCTCAGCTACAGTTTAATGCCCTTATGCACAGGAATTCCTTCCAAGGCCCTGTAAGTAGGAAATACAGCTGCATGCTCAAGGGCAGCGTGGTTTCAAGTGGCACTTGGTTCCCACTGTCTCCTGTGGGACACATGTGCCTGCTCACTGGTCAGCAAAGTGTACATGCTGCCCTGAATTCAAGGCAGTGTCTGCAAAGTGGGGTCCTGCTCATGCATGGGCTGTGAACAGAGTCCTTCGGTCTGAGAGAGTGGATGCACTTGGGATGGCAGAAACACGCTCTGCTGCTGACTTGTTCCTAGGAAACGCTGAAGCACTGTGTGGTGATGAGACGGGTTCTGCTGTTCTTACCAAGCCTGGTCCATGCGTGTCCTGGCTCTTTGAGTGCATGAAGGGAGCAGTCAGCTCTTCACTTGAACTGCAGAATAAATAAGAGCTATGGAACTCTTCCTCAGTGCTGCGCAGGGTAAAACTACCTTATAGAATCATAGAGTCAACTGGGTTGGAAAAGACCTTCGAGATCATCGACTCTAACCAGTCCCCAGCACTGCCAAGGCCACCGTTAACCCATGGCACTGAAGGCTTCGTCTGCAGTTTGTGAGCACCTCCAGGGATGGTGGTACTTGTCTCGGTTTTGTGTCCAAGTCCTGGGACATTTATGTTTAATAAAGAGGAACAATTGTTTCTCCAGCTTGTACAACGCGCTTATGCTGAGCATTGGTCTGTACTTCTCTGCTGACATTAAAGCATCACTGGTGAGCAACTGCCTGACCTTTGCCAATAACTGGAGGTTTTGCTGTACGAAGGCTCTTGGGCAGCGTATGTCAGCTTTCATTAGCTCACTCTGTTTGAAGTCACAGAGTTGTAGTTAGCTGTAGTAACTTAGGGCCAGAGTGAGAACAGTGGGGAAGTTTACTCACTGTTGCTGGGGGCTGGTGGCAACTTGAAAGGAGAGCTTGCTTGGCCTGGAAACTGCTTGTACTGGTGCCTTACTGCATGGTCAGAGAGAGGATGGTGACCCCCAGAATGGAAGATCTGCTTTAGTTCTGTGGGTGCGTTTTCATTGCATATAGTGCGTGAGGAGGAAGTACTTGGAATCAAATACAGGTACTTAAGGGGTCAGAGTGCTTTGTATCACGGGTCATCTTTTGCCCTCTCCCTAAGAAAGACCAGCTGCTACAGAGAGAGATGTGGGATAACCTCTGTGTGTGTGAAGCTTTAAACTTGGCACAGCCTGTTTATCTTAAGGTACTGTGTCCCTGGGATCTGGCTTGAATACTGCTGATCTTGAATGATAGCATGTGCAGGGAGCTCCTTCAGTTAGTGCTGCTCCTGAGGTTTTGTGGAAGTCTGGTTTTAGGGATTGCACCGGGATTTGTGCTCTTGGTAATGGCAGGCAAGAATCTACGATGAGATTGCTTTAAAGCAAATGTTCCTTATGTAAATCTATTATCTAAGTCACCTCAGCCAAGTGTGCAGAGAAGGCTTCTCAGTTATAAAAATGTAATTGCCTGGGAAATGTACATCAGCTGCTCTTGAGCTGTGGCACTGCAGCACTTGGGGACGTAGCGTTTGAGACCTAATAACGCCAGCTTAAAATCACTGCTAAACAGAGCTCTGCAGTGTCATTTAGCTCTGAGCCCACAAGGAAAGTGGCTGGGAGGGGAGACCCCATGGCTGTGGGTTTCTGCAGTGCTGTCTTTGGTCTGCTCACCTCCCTTGTCCCTTTTCCTCCAGTTCTCTCTACTCTGGTGGGCCCTTGTCTCTGTTCCAGGCAGTTCCTGCAGCACCTCATCTTGTGCAAATGATTTTGTGTCTGTGGGCTTTGATTTCCTCACTGAGTAAAGAGGTGTTATCACACAATCTTCCCTGTGATGTGTATTGGATATTAGCATGCAGGATGAAAAGTGCTGTCCTTGGGATTGTTCTTGCAGGGGCACTTGGGTGCGGGCTGGGAGGATTCCTAGAAACTCCAAGTCTTACCCATGTAAACCTGCAGAGCAAATACTTTGGAGGCAGCACCCTGATGGGCTTTAGTTAACTGATAGCGACAGTTTTTCACCTGTTCTTTCATGCTATTTCAGTTTGTGTTCAATGTAATGTGTGTTCTGTAATGCTTTGGACCCTTATCTGATAGTTCTGCTCTGAGGTTCTCAGAATGTGTTTAAAACATTCCAGAATAATCTCTGGGGCTTGCTCACACCCTTAAACACTGCTCCCATGTCATGGATGGGGAGTGTTGCTCTAAGGGCTTGGGTGTGGAGCAGATGGACGGTTTAAAACCCGATCAATGAGGAAATACATCAGTCATTACTCCAGTAAACCATGAGGCGTTAAAAACCCAGGGTGAGTTTCCCATCACTTGCTGAGCACCTCCTGAATTGAAGCTGTACCAGTGCTCTGTAGCTCTGAACCGCCATATGCAGGCTGTGGTGCCTTGGCCAGTGGCGGATGTGTTGGCACAAGGGCACAGTGGTGAGTGTAAACTTCCTCTTGGTTTCTTGCAGGTTAACGGGTTTCCAGCTGCCTGCTCCCATTGTGAGTACAGGGGTTGTGCTGTCCTTGTGGCTTGTGAGTGATTACGCGGTCAGTGCTCAAGGCTTCCAGGCAAACTATGAAGGTAAGTCTGCCCTGTTCAGTGGTTGTCTTGAGTTTTACCTGCATTTGGCTTATGGTGGGATGGAAAACTGAGGTGCAGAGCCTATAGCAGGATATACACACATGCAGACACTCAATCCAAGAAAGCAGTGCCTGGTTCTTGTATGACTGGATCCGTTTTTTTGGCATTCAAATTGCTGATTCCTTCCCAATGTAATGTGTTCTTTCCTCTCAGCATCTGCTGCCCAAACATCTTTCCAAGCTTACTCTCCCACCAAAGCTAGGATGCTTGGGGAGGGAGGGGAATGTGGGATTTGACAGTGAAATCTGTTAATAGCAATCATGGTGCCCTGGGTAGCCATTGAGATTTACAGCTGAGACATTAGAGATGCGGAGCAGTGCAGAGGATGCTCAGATTAATGCATTTTCCCTTTCCATTCTCTTTGTGTAGTTGTCATTCTTGTCCCTGCACCTTCCTCCCCAAGAACTTCAGTTCATCTCCTGTGTTTCTTGTCATAAATGATGTCCAGTTTGGTGGGTTTAGGGGTAATGTGGAGGCTTTGTAGCTTCTGCGGATCTTGGGCAGTGGAGTCATTATGTACTGAGAACCCTGTTTGCAGGAGGCAGACTGTGATTGTGCAATGACTGGTACTGCTGTGTGAATGACAGAATAACCGGGTTGAAATTCGGGCTGTGCTTATGTTGATTATTGAACCTAGAATGCTGTTTGTGTCTTCAGAAATGTTTTCCTTTGGAATCCTGAGATGTTCTCAGTCTCAGTGATAATTCCTTGTGATGGATCCTACTGGTCAATTACCCAATGCATGAAACCAAGCACATGTGCCCATTCAGATGCTGTTGCAGCCTCTGCACTTGACAGTTGTTCAGGGTGACTGTGTTTAAATCCCCTCTAATTCCCAATTAAAACTAAGATGTGTTTGTTAGGCTTGAGGGGGTGATGAGTGTGATGTGGGTGCTCAAGTCTGTGTTCTGTGTGTTCCCAGGGTAAGTGCTGTCTGGGCTGCAGGTGGTGTGTGGGGTGGTCAGGCCAAGGGAGCGCAGCAGTGTGGGAATGAAGGGCTGATCCTATTGTCCATTTGCAGAATCCCTGCTGGAACACGTGTCAACCTCTGCTATTGCTCTCAGATAGTGTGATAGAGGACACTTGATCTTTAAGGTCCTTCCAGCACTAACCGTTACGTGAGTCTGCAATTCCATGTAGCTGGTTTTATTCTTTCGTGACATTTAGAGTTCATTTTTTGGCATTTACACACAGTTGCTTGTACACTTTTTCATGTTTTTCTTTATTATCTTGATGCAGCAGGTAATCTTGTACACAGGCTTGTTCCAGAGCTGCCCTTTAGTCACAGGTATTTTAAATTATGGGAAGCTTATTGCACTGGTGGTTTGGAGGCTTTAGAGCAGGTAACTTGAGGGCATCTCCAGGGGGAGAAAGAAAGGGGCTTAAAGCATAACCTGAGGCACTGAGTGTCACAGAGCACACCTGTAAATGAAAGCTTCATTCTGAGGGAGGGAGAGGGGCAGTTTGCTGGAAGTGCTGCCCTGAACCAGCCTCAAAACAAGCCCGTTGCTCTTGGGATTGGTAGCTAAGACTAAAGGAGGAGATAAGTGTGGTTCTGATCCAAGGATCGGGCTGCTCCTGTGATGCTGTTTCAGTTCATTGGCAATCTCGGACTCAGTGAATAGCTTGTGATTGGATAATTCATGTTTAAAGACAGAACAGTGCATCAGAGCCCATGCAGTAAATGGCTCCTCTATGATCTGCTATCAAAGCATGCTCATTATTCTTCTCCTCCCTTTAAGCAGTCGTTGGGAAATGCACCGAAAGGAACAGAATTTGAAGATTGGAACAAAAGATGTCAGGAACTTTTTTACAGGAGGACAGGAAGAGCGTGCGGGGTTGGAGGCATCAAAGTGACACAAAGCCATTGTGCTCGCACTGTCTGCTCTACCCTGCCCCGCTGGGAAATACAGAACTGGAGCTTGCCTCTATCTCAGTTAATATCTTGCTGGCTTATCTTGTTGGTATGATGCCTGTGTGATAAGATCCCTTACAAGCGATTGCTTGAAAACACAGATGTCTCTGCTCATACCTGTGATGTGTTTCTTCATCTCTGGCTCATTCAGGAGACGCAGTTCAGCTCTGCATTCAGTGGCTGAACAAGGGAGAGCTCAAGCACATTGCTGGTGGCATCTATTAACTAACAATTCCACTCTGAGAGGGCAGAGATGCTTTTGGAGCCGCCAGTGGCAGAGTGGGGCTTGGAAAGTGCAGAGCCTTTTGTCAAGCCGCAGGTGAGGCAAGTGCCAGCGGTGGAATTGGAGGAGCAGCCAGCTTGGGGCTGCTGTGCTGTGCTGCTTCCTCCCTGACCTCATGGTTTTCTGACTCCATTGTGTGTTATTGTGCCTACATCTTCCTTAATCCTCTTTTCCTTGTTGTCTGATTTCCTCATCTTTCTTCATTCGATTTTCAGTGTGTTGCCAGCTTGTTTCTGTCTGTTTTCATTGTCTGTTTCTTTATCTTCTCCAGTGTCTTACTGTTTGTTGTAATTTCTCTCTAGATTCCAAATATTGTTTCAGAGCTCAGTAAACAGCAGGGATTTAAAAGTCATTTTTCTGCTGTGGAAGAGTGTTGAGAGCAAACGGGCTGGAGGTGCTGCATCTCCGGGCTCAAGGCATCAGATCACAGGGTGACAGCTTCAGATCTGGCTTCTCCTCCCAGCTGTGGTGCAGATGCTCTGCATGGCCTCGCCTCGAGTGTGTAGTCTGGGTTCCCAGCTTCCAGGATGCAGGACAAGGGCAGAATGGGTCTCTTCATGAATGCGTGTCCTGCATTCAGGAGCTGCCCTGGGGCATTGGGGACATGGGAAAACCTTCAGTGATGTCACGGTTTGAGAGGAGATGCGATGAGATCAGTGCAAATACATGTCATTAAGTGCGTGATGTGGGAAGGGAAATGGGGATGACCGTTTCGGTATGAGTGGGAGTGAGAAATGGTCAGCTTCTGCTGAAAAAACCAGAAAATTTCATTTCCATTTGAATACGATGCTTTGATCTGAAGGTGATGTTTTACTTAAGAAAAAGCAGCAGTTTTTACCAAGCTCAGTTTCAGCATCTGTCATTTAGAAGGTACTGAAGTGCTTTCATGCTTTTAGCGTGGTTAAATCGGTGCTTTTCCCCGTTAAAGCGTTGTTTGCATCCAGCCTGATTTCCCAGTGAGCCCTGGTTGCTCTCAGACTCTGGGCTTTCTTCCCTCCAGAGCCCCGGATCCCAAACCAGCTGCTGTGAAGTGTTTCATTTGCACCGCAGGAGAGGCAGCGATAAATAATCCGAGTTGGAATTTTAGTGGACGTGGATCTCGACAGTTTCATCTTGTTGAAGAGTATTCCCGAAGATTTAATGACCAGAAATGACCAATGCTCCCATTTATTGCTTCCCTGCAAGATGCGCGAGGGCTCATGCCCAGACTGCGGTGTGAAATTAATTGCAATCACTGCTGCCGCACACCTGATGAATGCATCGCGAGTTGACATTTAAAACAAATCGGGCAAGTCTTTTACAATGAGAGGAAAATTGATATAAATTCCACATCATTTCCTCGATAATGCTAATAACTGCTCCTGATGAATAGCGGGTGGGGTTTTTAGTTTACTAATTTAGATATAAAATTGCATTACTGCTTATAAACCATTACCTCCCGGCTGCCTTGTTAGCCCTGAGGGTAGGGAAAATGGAAAGGGATTTAAGGAAGGATCCCTGAACCTGCTCTTCATCATACCTGGCTGGAGAGCAGAGCTAGGAAGCACTTGAGGCTCGTGAGCCTAATGAAGCTTTATGCGTTTCGAGGCTGCGCAGCTCCTTCTTGCAGAAGCTCTCGGAGCATTCATCAAACCCTGAGTGAGCAGGCAGGGCTGGAGCTCTTCTGTGTCCCAAGGGGAGAGGTGATATTTCCTCTGCTATCCGGATGTTTTCTTTAAGCAGTGCTGAAGTCTGGAGGAGGCACAGGGCTTTCACATGGCGCTGGTCCTGCTGTGGCTGCGCCAGTGTGGTCCGCTGGATTTCTGGTAGGAGCAGGAAGGAGCTGGCTTCTCGCATCAGCTTTGTCCCTGGCCTGTTACATTATCCGACTGTCCCCGGCTGCGTTGGGTAGGAAGGGACCTTAAAGCTCACCCAGTTCCAAACGCTGCCATGGGCAGGGACACCTTCCATAGAGCACCTTGCTCCAAGCCTGTGTCCAACCTGGCCTGAGCACTGTCAGGAAGCGCAGTGTGAAAGCAGAGGGATGTGGTGATGTTGAATACTTCAGGAGCCCTCATCTGTGTACCTGTTAAGAGTTTCAGTGTTAATTTCCTGCTCTCCAAAAGCAAAGCTCAATCAGAAACCCCTGGGGAGAAGTGGGGTGTTTTGGCCTCTGGACTCCATCATGGCAGTACCCAGCAGTGCTGCTGCAGCAAAATGCAGCAGTAGGTGAAGATTTTCCTCCCCAAGACATGGTGTTTGATTACAGCTGCAGCAAATTTGATAGCTGCAAACACTGAGTGCCTGATTGAAAAGAAACAATTATGCCTAGAAGAACACTGCTTATTTTAAGAAATTAGAAGCGTTTAAATACAGAGGGAAAGAGCCCCAAGTAAATGGTGCTGTTTTCCTCCGTAATAAATAGCCTGCTCTTCCTCAAGCACAAATATCTCATTCTGCAGAGGGTTGTTTGTGGAGTTGGGCAGACATTTATTTAGAAAATACAATTAAAACTGGTTCCTATCCCTTTCTGACCATTCACTTTGGTAAATGCAGATGAGGTTTCCTGACTGCAGGCCATCCACGGAGCAGCTGAGCTGTGAAACTGCTTCGGTTCTGGTTTCCCATCTGGCTCTTGACTTTACAGTAGCAGTTGCCCCATTGACGGAGGCCACATTGCTCACTTGGAATTCTCTCTGTCTTTGGAAACAGGATAGTCACGATTGCTGTAAAAGCAGATAATCACTGTCCACATCAGCTCCTAATGATGATGAAGACAGCGTTGTCCTTGGGAGGGGGAAATGGGCATTTCCCAAGGCGTTGGACAGTGTGCATGTTTTGGAAATCCTCTGATCAAGTGGGAAGTGGCGCTCCCATTTTTCCAAGTGCACAGTGGAGGAATTTGGAAGCACAAATCCTTTGTCTTGAAAATGAGACTCGAGTAGAAACCTCTGGATGCCAGGGAGTATTGACTTCACCAGCTGCTGTCACTCTGGTCTGCTTAGCATTGGGTGTGTTGAGTGGGTGCTCTAAAGCCCTCAAGGACTGTGCAGTTCCTTTTAGGACTTCAATAGCTGTAGCTCTTTACCTCCCATTCAGTCAGCTGCTCCTGTGGTTTTTGCCGTTTCATCCTTATCTGCTGTGCTTAATGTACCTTGTTTTAGTGGCTCTTTGTTTACTCTGCCTCCTAATTTTAGTGTCAGTTGTGGCCTGGGAAGGATGCAGCTTTGTCTCCTGCAGGCTCATCTCTCCTTCCTCTCCTGTATCTCACAAGATTTAGGGTCATGCTGCAGTCATGGAGTCCCTGGGAAATCCCAGAGTGCTGGCGGGAGGTAGGATGCTGAGTAAGCAGGGAGCACTGAGTTAGTAGTGAATCAAATGGCATTGGGTGTTTCCTTTGGAAAGGAAACAGCAAGTAAGCAATGAAATGTCAGAGGACAGTAGCAGACGACCCCGGAGTTTTTATCTAATCCTATGTACCAAAAATGGGTTTATTACTTTGCTGCAGCAACTTGCTTCAGCCAAAGAGATCCTAAATTGGCTGTGCTGGCCTCATGCACTTCTTAATAGTCCTTATGGGCACTGGATCTTATCCTTAATGTCTCAAGTCCTCGTCTAGTGGATGGTGTCCCTGCCTGTGGCAGGGGGTTGGAGCCAAATGAGCCTTAAGGTCCCTTCAGCCCAAACCAGCCTGTGGTTCTTAGGAGGTTTATGAATGAGTTGGCAGGTTTCGAGTCCCACTGCTGTTTCCAAATGGCTGTAGAAGATCTGATTGTTCTAGAAACAAAGCAACAACTCCGCAGATCGTGTTTGAATGTTGATATTCCACTGTCTGCAGCGTCCCCATCCATTTTAATACCCAGGGATTACAAAAAGCATGATCGATCATAATGAACATCAGGCCCGAAAGAAAGGATAGGAACAAAAACTAGGTGTTATCCCTCTTGTTGTCAGTGCTGCCTGTCAAGTAGCAGCAAACCTGGAGGGAAGCAGAGCGCGCTGGAATCTCGCTGGGGAGGGAGGCAGTGATGCAGTGTGATGATGAATAGCTCATGGGTACCAGAGCCCTGCAGAGGCTCCGCTCCTGCCCCTCTCTGCTGCTGTGATTTGCTGTAATGGAACGTGGGGAGGAGGAGGAGGATGCTGTGCCCTGCTGTGTTCACTGCTCTCCTGTTAAGGTTCCTAACACCGCGCTTCCAAATGTGTGTGCCAAACCACGGTGCTGTTCAGGCAGCACGGCCTCTTAATTTGCTTCTTGTTTGCAAGGTATTACTCCTTGGATTACCTGAAAAACTTCAGCTACCAAATGAGCAGTAAGGCAGTGCAGTGTCAATAATATTGAGTGGCAGGATTGCTTTACACAGCGTAGCATCTGGAAAAGAAGTAGTTTTATAATTAGATTTAAAGCAATTCTTGGGATTGATTCTGCTTCCCATTAAGTGGTTTCTACCTAATGTAAAAAATCTGGTTGGCAGGCGGTTTGCCCATCATACAGCTTCAGAGCTTTTCTTATGGCTGCTCATTGGAATGCGTCCACAGTGCCTCAGCTCCGTAGCTGTGTCCCTGTTTGTCATCAGCTGTTTGCAGCGTGCAGCTACTGTTTCATTTAATGAACCATATGCATATTGGAAAGGAGTGATTTTGCACTGTCAACTGTTCCGTTCGGGCGCGTGTTTGGAGTGTGGATGTGAACCTGATGAGAGAGTCGTAAAGTATGTGCGAGAAGTTGGTCAGCTGGGCTTCATATCCCAGATTAGCCTGAGCTCCTGCCAGTGCTTCTTGCTACCCATTGCTGCTGGCCTGTGCTAGCGCTGGAAGGATTGGGGTTGGCTTAAACCCTGCTTTGCCGTTTATTTCCAGTTATCTGTGTGTGTTTACTCCTTATTGTTCCATACGGGAAGCCGTTGTCATGGTCAGAAGCATATTCCAGTCATCAGTGGCATTGCAGCCTAGGAAGGGAAATGAATGGCAAATTGGCACAGCAGTGGTGACTCCGTTGTTCTTTACAGCCCTGGCAGGAGCTGGTGCAGCACTGCTCTGGCTGATCCTGCAGATGATGGCCAGTAAATTTGCTGAAGTAAAATCAAGCAAATAGCCATGTGTTCGCCCCTCACAGTGTTCACGAGCTCGGTGCTACATCAGGTGTCATGAAGCGAGCATCCTGGTGAGAAGATGAAGAAATAAACTGGAATGGCTGCGTTGGCCGCTGCTTCCCTGGGAAGTGTGGCCGAGGATGCTTGGGCTTGTTTATGAGCAGTGTTCCGGAGGTGGAGGGAGTGTGGAGGCACAGATACCTCCTGGAGCATGAAGCTGGAACCGGCTCTGCTGCCAGCCGAGGTGTGCTTCAGTTTGAGTGATGAGAGCCGCTGCCAGTGCTCAAGGTCAAGTACTTATGTGGCTGTTCGCAGCAGCGGCTTAAAGCCGCAAGCTCTGGGCCCTGGTGATGTGCAGAAGCTGGGCCCAAGTGAGGGGGAATGGGTGGAGAGCTCCCCTTGGATCACCGTGGTTATCTGCACCTCATCTGCTGGACGAGGGCAGTGCACAGCCAGACCCTGTCAACAGGGACAGGTTGGACAGGGCTTGGAGCAAGCTGCTCTAGTGAAAGATGTCCCTGCCTATGGCAGGGGTTGGAACTGGAGGAGCTTTAAGGTCCCTTCCAACCCAAACCATTGCATGACTCCGACTCTCAGTTCATTTAAACTGTTTGCTCTGATTTGAATGGGTCTTCTTGGGGCAGTCACTAATTTCAGGGTGTTGCTGATGCTGAGCGCCCACAGAGCATGGGGGTTTTGGGGGATGCGCTGTCAGTGGGTGATGTCCATAGGAACGGAAGGCTGCAGGCTGGGGTTTCACTGGGAGCTGTGACAAAGCTGGTCATGCAGCTTCTCGTGGCAGTGTACCTTCCCAGCAGCTTGTGTGGTGATCCTGGAGCCTGTGCTGCTCCATCCCTTACGGTGACAGCCTGGAGCCGCTGCACTGTGAATGTCAGTGCAGTGAGGTGCTGTGGCAGTGTTGGATTAATGTCCTGCATACAAGGGCACAGGGTTAGTGGCTGCTCTGAAACCCTCTCGCTGCCTGTGCATGCTGATGTTCTTCAGACAAGGGAGGGGAAAAGCTCGTGCTAAAGGCTGGGTTGGTTTGGGATGTCCTTATCCCTCTGAAGCCAGCGGAATTGGCCGAGGAGAAGATCCCTGCTTCCCCAACGCGGGGGCAGATGCGGCCATTCCCATTCCAGCTTCAGATTAGAACAACTCCGTGGGGAAGGGGCAGAGTTGACCTTCCTGCTCTTGTTCTTTTTAGCTATACAAAGGGGTTTTATTACTTAAATGAGCTCCCAGCAAGTTTGCTTTTAATACCGCTAATTGATTTTAAGACTTGAAAGCAGCAAAGCTTTATTAGCATTTGCTGACTCAGCTGAACCCTCCCCTCATAGGAGGAGGGGATGGAGTGAGATATTGACCCATGTTTCTGCAGCACTAAATGAAGTTGAGGGAATATTAAGTGTCTCATACTGGCTTTTGATTTGCATATGCAAATGAGATCAATCAGTGCAGACGCAGGAGAGCAGGAATGCTAATGCTTTGCAAATAGGATCCAGTGTTAAGCATTTAAACATCAAGTGCCACTCGCTCAGCTGCAGTAGTGGAGGTCCTACAGCTACTCCCCTCGCAGTGCAGCTCTGTTGATCGGCCTGTTTTAGGGAAGAGCATGTAAAGTAGTGCAGAAAGCAGTAAAGAGTCGATGAGACTCGAACATTGCCTCTGCTTTTGTGGTCTTTGTGCTTGAGATGGGTCACTGGATGTGACTGGACAGGAGGAAGGTGTTAAAAGTCAGTGTGTGGCAGTCTCAGCGCTGTGAGGGTACTTCATGAAGGACTCTCATTGTGGTTCTTCTTTCCAAAAACCTTCATTTTCCTCCCTTCTCGCCCCTTTTTATCTTTCCCATATAATAGAGACACATTTCTTTTCAATCAAGGAGTCTATTTGCAGCACATATAGTTGTTAGCTGCGTTTGGGCTGGTTTCAGCATACATTTCCATAAAAAGTCACCACTAATGAGCTGTGTGAAAATTGCAGCTTGCTGCCAAGCCAATTTGGTTAAAAGGCTTCAGTCCAGCCTCCGGTGCCGTGTGATCCTTACCCATCACAATGGGCTGGAGCAGGTACAAGCGCGGCCGCTCTGATCAGGAAGGTGAGATGCTGAGGATGGTGCAACAGCTCTGAAAACCCCTTGCTGCTGCTAACGCAGCTGCTCTTCTCTGGTTTAGTTTCTCTCTCTGCTTACGTTGTTTTCCCAGCTGCATCTCCTCAGTGGAGCGAGGTTGTGAGAATTAAGAAAGATCTTCAGAGCCATGCAGGTTCTTTTAGTGGTTGGAGTTGGCTCATGCGTCTTCCCATTATGGGCAGTGCTGAGGAGGCTTTGGGGCAGTTTATCCCATTTTGATTGCCACTGAAGTTCTGTTGACTCTGAACATCCAAACCCTGAGCTTTCCTTTCCTTCTTTGGAAGGGTGATGAATGATCTGACCTGAGCGCCAGCCTCTCATCATGGCCATTGGCCCATCCTGTGTGTTCTCTGTAGGTTGATGTTTCCAAGGGTCCCCAGTCACCAGCCGAGCCACTCTCTGCATTCCTGGTGTCAGAGCTCCTCACTGTACTGCGTCCATTTGCATTCCAAATGGTTGTTAGGTTTAGTAGTTTTTACTGTGCTTTAATTTGCTTTCAGGATGATGTACAGAGCTCTGTGCACCTTGGCGAGGGAGGGAGCTATTTATAACAACAGGTTTTATTATTTCGGCCTTCTGGAGTGACCAGAGGTCTGAATGCTGCTTCATTCCTGGGGCTGCAGTGGAAATCCACCAGCCTGGAAAACGTTCCTTGCTCCACAGGATTCACAAATGCAGCTTTAGAGGTCACAGTGTAGTGGTTATAGAATTCATCGTTTGGTTTCTGTGGGTAGAGAAAGGAGCAGGGGCTGGTGCTCAGCTGGAGAGATGAGCTTGTGCCTGTCTGGCACCAGCTGGGGCTCCTGCAAGGATCCTCATCATCTGAAACTGCTTTCCAGCGGCCAGATTTCTTTCTTCAGTGGGATGTGTGTTTGAGTGTCTGCATCGTAATTTAGGCACATAGATAAATCTTCCACCTGATAGACAGATCAGAGATGCTTCAGAGGAAGTTGTGTGTGCGGATTGCCAGAAATGCAGACTAGAGCCATATATATGCAGCAGTTTAGGTGGGAAGAATTAGCTTTAAGCTCCAGTTTCCCCATCAGGAGGAGGCGAGTTGACTTTCCTGTAGGCAAAGCAGTTACTGCAGGAGAAGAGGAGGTGGTTTGCCTGTCCAGCATTGCTTTTAGTGGCTTGCTGTGAACTGGCCTTACTGCTCGTAGCAGTGCTGATGGGGAAATAGAAAGCAGTTTACAGAGGCACCCAAAGGGAGCTCCTGGCTGTTTAACAGAGCCTGTTCCCCAGAATCCTCTGACATGTACTGGTTGGATCCAGGCTCCTGTGTGACATCTCTGTCTGTTCAAATCCACCGAGCCTGGATGGTGATTCCTTCCCTGTTCTTTACCCTATGGTATTTCTTCCACTTCTGCGATGAAAATGTCACCTGTCCAATTAAAACCTGACTATAAGTAAGTAATTTCCAAGCTGTTTGCGGGGGCTCACCTTACTGGAAGAGCCCTGCTTCTGCTCTTGCTTCAGCTTTGAGTGGTGGTTCCTTGGGAGAGAAAGAAGAGTGGAAGGGCTCTGGGCTCCTCTTCAGGCCATGGAGATGGAGGCCACAGGATGGATTTCATGGTGGTGAAGGACAGTGTTCTCTTTCTGGGCGTGCACAGGCCTGAGCTACATTAAGCAGAAAGCATGGTGTTTTGGATAAGGGACCGGTCCAAGGCAAGGACATTGGTGTTCGGGTCACTCCTACCGACACCGAGTGGGAGTGGGGCGTTTCTTCGCTTTGTACTTCTCTGCTTTGCCCTCTGATCTCCTTCTTTACGTCTTTGGTCTTCTCACCTCTCCTGCGCGCACAGAACCTGTGGACTGTGTGGTGTCATCCTGGTGTGCATCTGAAGAGCCCTGCAAGCACTGGTCCTGTCCTGAGCAGCGGGGCAGGGTTCTCCTGATGCTCCATCACCTCCGTTACTCTTTGGAAGGCAGAGGAGTTGTTGAGAGCTGAAGCAGATGATACCAGAAAGGCCTGTGTGTACCTATTAGGCCACACAATTAATGCCTCTTCAGGAAAGCTTGAAGAACAAAAGGCTGCTCCTCCGTGCAGCACAACCTTTTGGGTTCGGAGTTTGATCAGCTCAAGTAGGGCGAATCTTATCTTCCTTCAAATTAAACAAGTATTTAATTAACTTTATCTCTGCTTCCAGAAGCAACTGCACATGATATGTGGTGATCTGTGTCTCTGATTAGCATGCATTCTCACCTTGAATAATGTTTTAATGAAGAGAGCAGTGTGATTAGCTGTCAGGCATTTAAGCTGTAAAAAACCAAAGCAAGCCCCACCTTTAAAGCATACCCCTTCTTGCAGGCAGTGTTCCAGTGAAATCAGTGATCTTAAACCATGGGGCTGCTCACAGGTTTAGAGGGCTGGAAGGATGGAAGCTGCTCTTCACTTGGGCATGTTGGTTACTACAGTTGAGGCACTCAGGATTCAGTCTGGACAGCTGAATACAGGTTAAAGGAAACAAAGCTGTAGCGTCCATAGTGCGCATAAAGCATCGATGTGGCAAAAAGTCCTTTGCTGTACTGCTCTGCTTTAATCTCTGATTCCATGGATTAGGTTTTATTAGTGAGACCCCAGAGCACAGGAAGCCGCAGGCTGATGCAGCTGACACTGGCACAACTACTTGGATTGAAGGATGCTGGGCAAGTGTTTTGGGGTTTGCCTGTACATGCTGTTTCTCAGCCCTGTGAGGGCTCTCAGCAGCTGCAGTGGTTCATGGGCTCACCTCTCTCTTCTGTTGTACTCGTTTTCCTGGTCGCCGACTGTAACCGAGGTGTTCTGTTCTGCACTGTACAGAAGCTGCAGAGACAGGCGATGCTGAGGCTGGTTCAGAACCCGAATAGGACCAGAAAGGATGCATGTGGATGTGTGCGTGGGAGAGAACGTTTCTTCCTCCTGGTTTGATATTCATGTCCTAAGTATCAGCTGCCTTTCCAGTCCCTAAAAGGTGGGGAGGGGAAAAGGCACTCACTTGACCGTGCTCACAGCTCGTGGGCCTGGAAGGTGCTGCAGGCAGAGCTGTGAGGCCGAGCAGAAGCTGTGATGCCTCATTCAGAACGTGAGCGGCTGCTGTGTGAGGAGACTGTTGATGGGTACCGGGAGGTGGCAGGAAGCAGCGCCTGTGTAACGCTGTCAGTATCCAGGTGAAAATGTACCTTCACATGGTTACCTGCTCTGCTGACCAGATCAGAGGTGATTCAGTGCTCCGGGTGGCTGGGATTGCCCTCGGGGAGCCTCGGAGCACGGAACCGGAGCAGAAGGCACAAATTGGTTCTTTCTCCAAGTGTTAGGGACAGCAAGATGAAATACAGCTTAAAGAGCGGGGAGAACCGGGAGGAGGAGGGGGTGTCACTGGTCTGAGGTGGTTGTTAACACTCGGATTATTACAGGCTGATGCATCTGGAGGTGAAATGGCTGGAGCATTATCCACCGGTTTTCATCGGCTGTCGCTTCAGCAGCAGCTCGAGCAGGGAAGGTCACCGTGGCTCACTGCTCGAGTCTTCCATAGAAGCCCTGTTGTGCTATTAGAGAGGAAAAGTGGTTCTTCAGGCGCAGGAAGGGTCAGTGATGTTATTATTCATAAGAATAGAGCCTGTCCATCAACGAGCCCTGAAATGTAAAGCAAAATAAATCGGACGTGGCTCTTGTTCACCTTGGGGGAGTACTGATGGGTCTGACCCACGTTTCTCTGTAGCTGCACTGTGCTGAGCCTGGGAAGTGTGTTCTTTCTCCAGATAACAGCACAGCCTGAGCTAGAACAACAGGCGATCCATCAATTAAAGTGAAATGGAAAAGCTCACATGAGCATCCTACAGATTAAAGTATTTGGGGAAAATCATTCAACCTGCTTCCCGTGCCAGGCAGCTCTGGTCAGTGGGAAATAGTTTTGGTGGAGAAGACTCAAAGAAGGTAATGAAATGTGAGGTGGGCAGTCTGCCCTCCTCAAGTCCATATGGAAAACTGTACCAGGTTCCAATTTGTTCCTGAAAATTGGCTTTTACACATTCACTTTTGTACTGGGAGTATTTAATCCCTGATGATTGTCTACTCATTCTGCATTCCTGCCATAAAAACTTTAATTACTTAATGGCGCTTAATTATCAGACACGTTTGTACGATATGGCCAATGCCCACTTGGAAGGAATGAAACTGAGCATCTCCTTGAGTTAGTTCAGGTTCTGATATAAAGGACTGTACCTGTTTTGTCCGGTCTGACTGTAGCAGGTCAAAATGGATTGTCTCCGTTGAGGCGCCCATCGCTGCTGCCCCAGCCTGGTGCTGTCACATGCTATGTAAATGTCAGTGTAGGAGAAATCACTTAGTTTGTAAGAATTAAGTGTATGACCTTTATTTTATGCAAGAGATGGAAAGCCAAATGTGTTATTTGTGGCATTTATTTCCTCAAGTGTAGATTTTTAGTAGCTGTCTAGGATCTTGAGGTCCTTTCCAACCCTAACTATTCTATGTTTCTATGATTCTATGATCCCCATCATTAAATTCCCCATGTTCTTTCAGCTTAGTTTCCAGAAGACACGAGGAATGCAGTTATGCCCTCTGTGTGTAGGCTGACAGTTTTTTAACCCAGTACTTCAACTAAGATTAATAAAGATTAAGTGATGTAAAAGTAAATCATGTCTGGGACTTTCACATTGAAAGCAGCAATGCCTCAGCCATGGCCAGTTTGGAAAGATTAGGCTTTTCTAACTAAACCAGCAGTAAAATAGACTTGCCAGTGTCTGAAAGCTCGGCTTCATGTGCTGCTACCTGAGGCTGGACAATCAGAGGAGAAAAGGAACCAACTTTGGATGGAAAATAACCAGTGAACCACAGCCCCAAGCAAACCCACTGAAAGGGGAATGGCTTTAACTGCCAGAGGGGAGATGGAGATGAGCTCTGAGGCAGAAGCTCTTCCCTGGGAGGGTGCTGAGCGCTGGCACAGGGTGCCCAGAGGAGCTGTGGCTGCCCCATCCCTGCAGTGCTCAATCCAGGTTGGACACAGGGCTTGGAGCAAGCTGCTCTATGGAAGGTGTCCCTGCCCGTGGTAGGGTTGGAGCTGGAGGAGCTTTGAGTTCCCTTCCAACCCAAACCAGGCTGGGGTTCTGTGACGAGTCAGGACCCGTGGTCTTGCTTGGCTGGCAGGCTGGGGCTGTCTCACCCCTGCAGTTATCAGCACTGAGAGGTATTTGGGTGTTATGCTCAGCTCTCACCAAAGCAGCCGAGTTGCAAGCAGGAGATAACAACATGAGCGTGCTCCCTGAGAGGTCTTCTGCTTGCTTTGATCAGCTCCTGGCTGCTACTCCTGCAGGCTGGCACAGCTGCGATCGTCATTGGGTTATTCTTGGTATTTGCATGGAAATGATAACCAGTTACTTGATAGAGGCACAGCGGCCGCCTCCTGCCCCAGGGGGATGCTCTGCTCTGCTGTAGCTCCGCAACTTCACAGTGCGGGATCTCATGTGGACATAGGACAGACCAGTTGGCCTTAGCCCTCTTTTCTCTCCCTGGAGTCATCCCCCATCCTCCCTGTCATAGTTGATGGACACACCAGGCCTTTCAAATCCCTTTCACTCAAAGGATGAGCTCCTTCTGCTTTTATACACATTGGGTGCAGTTGTTCTGATCTGACTTTGAGGTTTTCCTCCCTTAGGAGTATCTCACAGCCGCAGAGCTGGTCTGCTTTTGCAGTGGAAAGGTACCATCTACATGGTCTTTGGCCTGGGTTGTTGGGGTCAGCTGCTGAGCACGTGAGGAGATGCCCTGAACTCTGTTCATTTTCAGTGCTGGTTTGGTGTATTCCCTGGAGGTTCTATTTCTCGCTAATCTTTCAACTGGTTTTAATGCTAAAACAGTTTAATGCATGACTTACACTAAGATTAATAAAGGAATCTTCAATTTTAGCTGTTAGAAGTGCTTTGTAGCATTGGTGTGAATCCAGCTGATCCTCCTCTGAGTTATATTTTCATATCCAGGTATTTCTGTGTCAGGAATACTGCATCCAGATGACAAATCACATGCCATTGGTACTTTCAGACTGGGAAAAATATGAGCTCATTCATTCAATACAGATCTTTCTGCCAAAGAGATATAAATACACATTGGTTCTTCAATCTTCTGGCCTCCATTCTTGATAATAAGCAGTTGAGAATGGAGGGTGGGGAATTTGGCAGTCCTGGTGTTGCCTCCGTAAGCAGCAGGGATGGGATGGCTGGATATTTTCAGCTTCGCACAGAATCTGAATTAAAGAAAGGGGCTGGGTATGAAAGGCATGACAACATGGGTTCCAGCGAATCCAGCGGGGCTCACTGCTGGAAGAAGTGGCTAGTTGCTGAGCGTTTTTTCCTTGTTATTTCTGTCTGGTAGTGTTTGAGTCTTTCACATGCTTCTTTATGTAGCATGTAACAGCGGAGATGTAACTGGGGACTTCTCCTGGAGGACTGGTAGCTTTCCCTGTGCCCTGTTTTGGGATGCGTGTGTGACAATGGTGTCTCCTCTTCTTTGACGAGGAACACGTTCATTCCATGATTGTTTTTCCCTGGCCTTATGGAGGAGGAGGATTTTCAGGGTTTGATTGGGGTTTTTTGTCCACTCTTGCTTGTCTTTCTGTTTGTACTTGGTTCTGTGCTCTGCAAGCCGGGCAGATGGCTTTTAGTGGCTGCATGTTCAGTTGCAGACCACCTGTAGCTGAAGATGCAAGCGCCTGTCCGTTTCTCTCTGAACTCAGCTCATGGTTCTCCTCTAAGCCCTCTGTCCTTTTTGGACCATTCCCTCCTTTCACCCAGCAGAGCACTCGTTGCTGGAGCTTTCCTTCCAGTGCTGTGTCATTACGTTCCATGGATTTTCACCTCCTGCAGACTAATCACTTCAGTGCTCGTGCTTCGTACTTGGCGAGAGCTCAGAAATGTCTGAGCCCGAGTGCTTGGAGTGATGCTGTATTTAAGAGTGGATGCTGTAGTTTGGCATCAAGCGAGTACTTGTATTAAAAATCACATAAGCCCCTCACTGTGAGGGAAGCAGACTGTATTTGAAGCATGAGATTTTCTCGAGCCCTAATGGAAGCGACATAAAGGTGATGCCAAAGTTACCCTGTGAGTCTCTAGAAAGAGCAGTTCGTTGTATGTGCTGCGTCAGAAATCACTGCATGTATGTTTTGCAGTGTCCTGGATAGAGATCCATGTCTCACACTCTTCTGGAATGCATCTTCCAGACGTTACTATTGTTTGAATTCTGTAAACTACCACAGAGGAGCACTTGTGCTGATTACAGTTTCTTACAATCATGGATGTTGCTTTTATCCTCTTCCTCCTGTGCCACCTCTCATCCTATAAAATTAGACCAGCCTGGCAGGAATATCCAGTGGGAGGAAAATGAGTTTGTGCTAGCATATTTCACATAGTAATCTCATTAGCAGTTGTGCTCTGTTGTGAGTACATGGCTGGGTTTTCTGTACGTGCTGTCTTGATGCCTCTATCCAAACCCATCTTCCAGCACCTTCTGCTGCTGGTGTTTGATGCCACGTGAGGGTTGGGGTCCTCCGGAGCTGAAAGCCTCGGGTGGCTCACAGATAAAGTCAGTGGAAACAAAACTTAATGGAAGTTTTCTTATTCCAGGTCTGTAATTATGTATGTGCAGATTCTCAGTGGGAAACCAGCCCTAAGTTTGATATTTCATAGAAAAATCTCTGTAGCTGAAAGTGCATTGGACCAAAGCACAGCAAAGCCTGGAGCAACTTGTGTGTGCGGAAATGATAGCCATTAATTCTCCCTGGAAATGTTGGTTTCAGGCTATAGTGCTCAACGTAGATGGGTGTCTTGGATGACAGAAAAGACTATCCCAAATTTTTGTTTAGAAATCAAATTAAAATGAAAACTTCGGCCTTGAAAAAGTGTGGTATTAGTTTTTAGAGACTGCTGCAATGAAAGCTGATGGACTGTGCTGCCTCCAAACAGATCTGCTTTATGGCATTTCTGGCACAAGAGGAGAACCCATTCTCAGAAATCCCATGAGAACTAATGCTAAATAGACTTCCAGCCTGGCTGACCGGTCCCCTGGGCTGCAGGTAATGCCTGAATGATGCTTTGATCATATAAGATATTATATAAATGCCACGTGTTGTTTTCTGCTTCTGTATGGTGGAATATCTCCAGTTTCACAAGAGCCTCCGGGAGCTTTCCAGAGCTGGGAAACCTTGTCATGGCTGGAATTGCAGCAGACGGCTGTCTGTGATGTTGTGAGAGCAGAATGGAGCCATTGCCCGCCTGGGCCGCCCCATGGGGCTCTTGGGATGAGCCTGGCTCAGGCTCTGTATTTCGGGTCCAGATCTCCTGGGAGCTCCTCAGCGGAGCTGCTTGGTCAGCAGAGGAGTTGGGGGGCAAAAGGAGCAGAGGAAAACTGGGAGTCAAGTAAGATTTGGTGCCTTTGGTCAGAATTGATCTTGTTGGAGGCGGGGATCTGGTGGAACTTAGTTATCTTTCTGGAAGAGTTTGGGTGCAGTGATTTGGAAAGGAGCATGGGAGTTATGGGTGAGAGCGCTTGGCTCGCTGTGGAGCAAATAATCTGTAAGAATGAATAGTGTGAATTTACTTGCCTTTGAAAGAGGAGGAATTGAGGTGGGATGGGGTGAATGGCAGGCATAATTCCATGGCTGAGATAGCGTCTTTCATCCTTGCTTATGACGTGCATTTTCATTTATATTCTTCAGTTGTTTAATCCATGTCTAGGCCTCTGTTGGTAACAAAGTGGGGAACAAGACAGCATGTGCTGTGTTGATGCTGGTCCAGGCTGCAGACCTTGCTCGGGGACTGCCCTTCCCAAATACCAGGATTGGTAACAAGGGAGGTGCTGCCTTTGTCTCTGTGGGAATTGCCTGATGAAATGGGAATGTGCTGTAGAACAACAGCAATTTCTTTCTGATCTTGTAATGCGTGATGCTGGTTTCCTCACTTGTAGCCCAGCATCCCTGATGTCAGTAAAACCTTGCAGCATTCAGAGGAGCAGCACTCAAGGTTTAGCAATGGCTCTGCTGTAAGGAAGAAAGATGTGCGGTGCAGCATCTCTCGTGGTCACAACACGGGAGAGCTTCTTTCAAGACAGTTTAGAAGATGCTGAAGCTTCCTAGGAAACCTTTGAGTGTTGCATGTAGAAATCTGTGCTTAAAAGGTGCTCTTGTGGAGGGGAACAAAGGCATTGGCAGCGGGGAGTTCATTACTGAAAGGTTCCTTATATAACTTTCTCCCTTCTTTGTGCAAGTTCTATAAAGTAAATCAGGTCCCAAATGCTTTTTATGGTGTCGGCAGGAGATGGGGCTGAGAAATAGCCATAATCCTGAATGTGCAGCAGTTGAGTCCAGCAGTTGCTTTGTGCTTTGTGAGGATGGGGAGGTTTAATCTGCAGCCAAAGTAGCCTTTCTCTCCGACTGCTCTGATCTTTAGCTTGCATAAGACACAGCCTGCTGTGCCACTTTGGAATCTATTTAATAGCTCGGTTGTTTGGACATGATTAAAAGTATAATGAATGGAATGGAGCAGTAATAAGATGAACAGCTCATAAAGGGTTTTAGTCTAAAAATACCTCTTTCGGCTCAGCTAGTGTAGGGCAGACTGTGTGGCAGTCCCAGAGAAGCCCTCCGTATGGATCTCTTGCGAGCTTTAGTGGGCTGTTGCTGTGTATGAGGATTACATGTCCCCTTTGGTACTTTATCTTTTGTAAAGGGCCCCATTTTTTTTCCTCGCTCAGGTGTTTTCCTTTGAAGTGCCTGATGCATAACTCCAGAGGAAAGAGGGTTTACTTCTCGCTGGTTGAATTGCATGTGCCATGTATGGTTATTTAACGTGCTTCAGTTCTGCACGCAGGTGGTGATCTGCAGCATCCACCTTTGGGTACCAGACAAGAACTTGAATTCAGACTAAGGTCCTGAAATCAGAACGGGCTCTTTTGAAGTATTCAGGTGCTGGGGAGATCCCAGGTGGGACTGGAACCTCATTCTCTGGGATGAGTGCATGTTGCTGCAGAGCCTGCAGCATCATGCTTGTGGCAAATTTTGCAAGGTAGGCGCCTGTGAGTGTAGGAGATGCCTGAGCCCTGGTGTGTTTTGGTGACTTCATTCGATCACTTGAGCCTGGTTTTCAGTTTAGGGGAGTAAAGTTCCCTTCCAGGGGCTTCTAATCAGTTATGACCACAGACTAATAATGAATCTGTGGTGCTGGACGCAGAGCCCATTGCTGCGGTCATGTCCCGTGGCCTCTTCCACGGCACCATCCCTGAGATGCCTTTGCTTTGGCTCTTGACAGGAGGCATCAGCGCGGTGAGCTCGGCAGTCCCGGCGCTTTCACTGTCACCTTACCCAGTGGCATAATATTTCACCTTCCCTGTTCCCAAGGACGTTTCCCCACAGACTGTGGGATCCCACGGATGAGGTCATGTGCTGCTCCGTGAGGTTGGGGTTCCTGCTCGCTATGCCTGCAGCATTGCCTGTTACTGGTGCTGAGTAGCCAGGCTTCCTTAACGCATCACATAATGGTTTGGGTTTGAAGGGACCTTAGAGATGAAGCCCAGCCAGCCTGTTCAGTGCCAGTGTTTAGGTAAAGGTTATTGAGATGCCTCACGGGTTTCAGCTGAGGTGAAGTCCTGAAGGATCAGGACGAGGTCTATGAGAAAGGAGCAGCAACCTCCATGC
>JASSUY010035860.1:0-42743 GCA_032466535.1 Forpus xanthops
CACCCTCACAGGGAAGAGCTTCTGCCTGAGAGCTCATCTCAGTCTCCCCTCTGGCAGTTAAAGCCATTCCCCTGTCCCGTCCAAAGCCCCTCTCCAGGTTTCCTGCAGCCCCTTTAGGCACTGGAGCTGTTCTAAGGTCTCCCCAGAGCCTTCTCTTCTCTTTTGCAAGCCTTCCTGTCCTCACACCCCAGGATTCACAGCTGGCTTGTTACAGGCTGTCCAGGCTCTCCTTCCCCCGTGTAGGAGCCACCAGAAGCTGTGATCAGGAGCTCAGGTAGAGCTGGGCCTTTCTTTGTCTAAGAACAAAAGCCTCAGGGCCTTGTCTGTCATCTGGGCCATGTCCCTGAAGCTGAGGATGCTCCTGCTCCAGCCTCCAGGAGCTTTCAGCTCCTCGCCTGCATGAGCCAGTTCAGCCATAGCACAGCCCTGCCAGGGACTCAGGAATAGGCCTGGTCCATCCAGGTATTTTTAGCCTAAAGATTTGCATTTTGTGGTAGTATTTATTAGTCTTTGCCTATTGCCTGCTCACCTTTAAACACTAACTGAGGCTGGACTGTGCGGCACCTTCGTTTGAGTCATATACATAGAAAAAGCTACTGACACTGAGCTCATGCATGTGCAGAAGCCTTTGTCTTGCAGGGTTGCTCCATTGCTCAATAGGAGGACAGGATGGGACAGCTTTCCACCGACGTGCCTATACTGGGACGGGGTTGGGAAAGCTGGAGGGCCCAACCCTAGTGCCTGCAGCTGGGAATGCTTGTGTGGCTTTGGTGCTTGTCTCCTGTGCTGTACCAAACAGACGTGTTTCACTCTGAAGCAAAGGCACTGCTCATGGCACCCAGGCTGAAGTCAAAGGAGGTTATAGCTAAACAAACAGTGCACTGGTGCCAGGGCCCCGACATCCCTGATGGTCCCACATGGTGCAGCTGGTCTGCTTTGAGGTGGAGCTTCCCACAGCTGGTTTCACTCACCCTGATTGCTGAGGGCTCCCAGGATTTGTTCCTATCACTGAAATTACAGCACAGAACCTCCATAGCTCACTGCAGGACACAGCTTGACACCAAGCTCTGGGTGCCTGCTCAGTGCAACCCAGTGCTGACCAAGGCAGAGGGCACCGGGATGATGGACACAGAGACACAACCCCTGAGCTCGGGGAGGGAGAGTCACAGCATGGAGTGAAGCAAACCTGAGGAGTGAGTGAGGAGGTCGGGGAGGACAGGCGCAGAGGTGAGGTCTGTCAAGAAGAAGCGATATCTTTGTTGTCTGTCTATTTCTTAACCTGCATTTCTCTTTTTGTCTCCCATACTAGACAGCGGGGGCAGCTGGGATTGCAGCTATTTTGCAAGTCCCGCTATTTCACCGGGAGTATTTCATATATACCAGGACCTGCCTTTGTACTGTAACCCAGCACAAGAAAATGCCTCATCTTTCATTGCATCGCTCTAATTCTAAATTACTGGCACTGCCCAGCAGGATGCACACGGCAGCAATGGCACGTTCTTGAATGTCAATTTATTCTCTATTGTTTTTTATTTTCAAAGCAAGGCTGGCACTGTACCCTGCAGTGGGCTGGCACAGCCCAGCCAGGGGCACTGACAGAGGAGACCGTGGTTACAGCTCTCACACCAACCCTGTTCTCCCCATGTAGCGCCTCCTCCGTCGCCATCTCCTGTTTCCTCCAGCCTAGGGGAGAGGAGCAGTAGATTATCTACAGCAAGAGGGGGGAAGAGAAAGGCAAAGCAAAAGCAAGGCTCAGATGGAGGCTTGTTCCCCCCGTGGAAACCCAAGTGTTCCCCACTAGCAGGAGCAGCCTCTTCCCAGTCTTAACGGCAGTGGGAATATGAAGTTGGCTTTTAATGGTGCTGGATAGCTCCAGAAACCAAAGCTGTCAGGGGACACGCACTGCACTGATGCAGTTCTAAGCCTGCTGGAAATGTTCTGTGTTCAAATCTGTGGCATTGGATGTTGACCAAAGCCCCAGGACACCAGTCCTGTAGCTGGCCCAACAGGCCAGGGACCAGCAGAAGGTCCTGCTTGCAGAGCTGAGATAAGCACAGCCATGTGCATGGGTCTGTGGAGTGGGATTAGAACTCCTTAGGAATTAGGGGGAGGGAGGGAAGGATGCCAGCTCCAATTAAATACTGCAGTAAATGACAACTAGAACCTTTTACAGGAAAACCTTTGGCACTGAGGTTTTGATTTCTCTCCTGCTAGTGAGTGTGGATGCAATGGTCTGGATACACCCAGAGCACACACATTGGGTGGCTGTGCTGGATGCTTCGAGGATCTGCCTTACCCCCTGCCCCCTTGTCCCCCCCACACTTCTGCAGAGGTTTAATTAACCTAAGGAAGCGAATGGCACCAACACTGCCACTCCCCTCTTGTTTTGCAGATTATATGAAAGAATCTGTGTGCAGCTCCAGCACTTGTTCCCTGAACAGCAGCGAAAACCCATACGCCACCATCAAAGACCCCCCCATTTTAACATGCAAACACTCCGAGAGCAGCTACGTGGAAATGAAATCGCCTGGGCACAGGGAGTCCCCATATTCCGAAATGCCAACTTCATCGAGCGCCAATAAAAACATCTACGAAGTTGGTAAGAGGGGCAGGAGGCAGAGGGGCTTTCGGCGTGGTTATTGTAGATGCTGGTATGTTTTCCCTTCCCTTTTCCCCATATGGATATGGCACACTGCAGGGAGGGGATGGCCATGGGAGAAGCCCTGTGCCTTCATGTGTTACACTGGGGGACTGCACCCCAGATAAGGCTTGTGCGAGGCTGGGGGATGTGAGTGCGGTACTGCTCCTCTTCATGCTTTTGTTTTAAACTGCTGCAGTGCAGCTGCAAGACACTGCAAGAGCAGAAGCGTTGGTCTTGTGAAACCGTTGTTTGCAGGGCTTTGGGAACTACCTGCCCTTGGCTCTGGGGTTTTCCTCCCTGGTCTGCTCCATGTGCTGACAGTAAAGCCGGAGATGAGATGATTGGGAAGCTGAGTGACAAAACACATGAGTAACTAGCCTTGGGAGCGCTGCAGATTACCATAACCCAGCTTTCCTTGCTTCCCCAGAGCCCACTGTCAGTGTGGTCCAAGATGCCCGTGGTCGGAGTGCCAGTTACCTCCAGAATCCATACGACCTGCCTAGGAACAGTCACATTCCTGGTCACTACGACCTCCTCCCTGTAAGGCACAGCCCAACGCACGGGCCATCTTGGGACAAGCAGTCTTAAAAGGATGAACTTCACTAGTGCACTGTGCTACAATCACAAACTGAGGAAGCGAAAGAGAAGACAATCCTTTTCTGCACTGCAGGATGCTGATGGGACTTCAGACTCACACAAGGACCTAACGTAACACAACATCAGCTTGGGCCAACTGCTGCTGCATGATGTTATTTATAAAGACACTTTTGTATGGGTATCAGGACCTAATGAGAACCTCTTCCGCACGTGACTGGAGTCCATCACCCCAGGAAGGTGTCTATGTGCTCCAGGCAAAAACTCTCCGTGGCGTGTATTCTAACCCTGGCTTTGCTGTAAAATAAACCACACAACCATGCTAAGTAGAAGGACTTAGAGATGTACATTTCCACCAACTACATCAAGAACCCTTTTACTGTTAGGAACAAAGTGACTTGGAATACACTGGGATGTATTTTACTTCTTTGTCATGGAAATGGACATTTTTCTGAATGAAAGCAGGGAACCTTGTCATTTCACTGTCTGGAAACCCCATTTGCTGCCATGACCATGTGCAACCTGTGCAGATCATGCTTGGTAACTAGCACGGAGATCTTTATCTTTCTATTCAGTACCAGGGTACTTGAGTTGAGGAATATTAACACAGACACAGTCTGTGCAGGTTCTAAAATGTAATAGTTTGGCAAATGTCCACTGACGTTTGCTAATGACTTGAGTTTCAAACAATGGGCCTCACACCCAGCTTACCACAGATTTAACGAGGTATAAAATACCCCAATTGGCACAAATAGGCTTTAATTTCCCTTATACAGCTTTGATTTTGTTAGATAAAGCCACCAGTGCTGCCAGGCAGTGTAGACTGATGCACCTTTGTTCCCTGCCCTGGGACACTGCAGGTTTGCACAGACTCACCCTGGTTTGCTTTCCTTTCCTAAACCTGAGCCACATCCCCTCCTCAAGCCCATCCTTACCAACCATCTCATCAGGATTCCCTTACAGCATGCCATTTATGATCCTCTTTAATTTGATGTGCATTACCATGTAGTGCATCTTTATCTGGTGATGATTCTACCTGAAATGTCATTAAATTGAGCTGAAACTGGGGTTTGTGTTTCAGCAGCTGTTTGGGAAGGGATTATCAAGGGGTTGGCATGGTGAAGTTTGGACTAAGCCACCATGAGTATTTTTTCTATCGTTATTGATGTAGGAAGTAGAACCCTTGCTGTGAAGCAGTTCCTTGTAGATTTTGAGCATGAAGTAGTATCGACTCTTAAGTATGTAATTTTATTAGGCAAACGTGGAAGTAAGCAAGTTAATTGCCTCTTAAGTATGAATCACACCATTCTGTTGCACATTCGCCCATCTGATGGAAGCAGAAGAGCCCCAGACCAGCACCACTCAGTTTGCTCAAGGCATGATCGCTTGTGTAACCTGCTGGAGTGGGGACTGGTCAGGAGCCTTCCAGCTTGGAGCCACAACTCGATCCCAGCTCCCAGCCAGACCAGGATCAAGTGTTGGATCACCCGGAGCACCCTGGGGGGGACGGAAGCCCTGGCACGGTGGTACCAGCTCCTGGCAGCCTGCACAGCACCCCAGCATGCTCCCATCAGGGCAGGGGGAGCCCCAGTGATAGGGCTGGGTGGGCTCTGGACCCCTTCAGAGCAGCAGATCTTCATCGTGCAGGAGAATGCCTATGTAGTTACATGAATGCTGCATGTGTGCATGGGGGCAATGACTGAGCAGCAATAGTGATTTGATTTTCCAGGAAAGCCTTATTTGAGATGTAAGCAGACAATTCTTTTGGAGGGCCAGGAGGGATGTTTTTTATGTACAGGAATAGAGAGACTTACCTCAGAAGTATCATGAGAAAGGCAATTTGCAAAGGAACCCTCTTGTCAGAGACCTACCTGACACTGAGCACAAGCAGTGTGAGCTGCTGCCTGACCACCATCTCTGTGCTGCTGTAAAGTTCTCAGTGAGACTCCAGGGAGCAGGATTGTGCTCCATTATTTTTTTCAGAGCTGATTTTGGAGCCAAATGCAATGATGTGCATAGAGCTTAACAGGAACACAACAAACCCAGCACCTAAAAACGTACCTGCTTGTATATGAGCATTAGCTTCGAAAACAGGCACCCAAATGGCAATACTTTTTTAAGGCAAGACAGATTTGTAATATATTTGTTCACTGTGCAGAGGTATCCCACCTTGTACAAAATAAATGGAATTTCTCTCAGTGTGTACTTCTCCAACGTCCTCATTTGCAGTCTGAGGCTTCCGGCCCCTGTTCAGGTCTGAGTGCCTCAGGCTGTGTGACTGGTTCCAGAGGGGTGCCACCCTCGGTGAAAGCACCCCCCAGGATCAGGTTTCTCACCCCCAAGAGACAGGATATCCCAGAGAACACAGTGCTGGGACTGAGCTGCAGCTTGGACCTTAATTCTGGCTTCAAACCAAAAGGAAACTGCCTCTGCGTATCTTACAGTTCCTCAGCAGTTGAACCTCAGTAGGTCTGAGCAAGACACGGCAGCGATGCACAAACCCAGCCAAGCTCTACAAAGAGCCCCAGGGCTCTGACTGTCAGTGCTCTGCGGCACTATGAGGTTGTTTGGCCTTCAGGAGGACGCAGCCCAGCACAGCTCCTTTCCTGCCCCCAGCAGGGATGAGAGGACACCAGCAGCCACCTCAGCAGGTCTGACAGTGCTCCCAGCGAGCCTCATCAATACATCAAGAGCACAGAACTGCAGCAGAACAGCTTCGGAATTAATGATGCCAGGCAGCCCTGAGCACTGCCACAGGTCGAAGCTCTTCCAATATTTGTACTTCATATTTCTAGAAACCTTGTTAACTAAAGCCCAGCATGTAATCTCCTTCTGATTTGACAAGCCACACTTGATAAGCTGTTTAAAGCTGGAAATTCATCAGGTCTGACCTGATAGAATCAGTAGTTGTAGCTGAATGAAAATGTCTTTAAATCAGAATAACGTGCCCTTTCTGCTTAAGAGGCTGCACCTCAGCTCCCATCAACCACCAGAACCACTGACACTCACTGAGCAGCTTCGTAACAGTGAAGGTTGGGACTTCCAAATACGTAAGTGACAGCAAAAGCTTTTGGCAGGTAAAGCCAATGTTACAGCATTATACAGAGTTCTAGAAACTCCCAAAGCTCATTCCAGGGCCCAAAAGCATTTTCTGTTATAATTGGTTGTCTCCTATTAGCAAAGAGACACTTTAGTACAGAAGTAACGCCAATCTTATGGAAAAGGAGGATTAATCAGCAGCTGAACACAAACAGTTCCCTGCTGGGTCAGTGTTCACATGGAGTAATGTTTTGCCTTGTCTCTCCCAAAGCTCTTTGTGAAGTATCTTTACGTCCCAGCAGTGTCCCTGGACCCACTACCACAGCACCGCTTGGTCAGGAAGAGGCAGCATAGAACCCCAGAACACTAGGGTGAAGCTTTTAACAGGTGAGGAGTTACAGCTCTGTACACACCATCTGACTTGGCTTTGGAAGTGGATGGCTTAGGAAGGCTTTACAGACCATTGCCTGAAAATGTAATGGTCCACACTGCAACAGTTCCTAAGTGCAACAGGAGGTTCTGCACAGCAAAACCTGTCTAAGGCCTGGCTTATGATTAAGTCTACAGTTCGGGGGGGGGTGCGAGGGGGAAGTAAAACAGAGTTCTTACTTTGTCTAACAGCTCCTGCAGCCATTTCACAGCTGCACAGGGCTTAAACACAGCCCTGCTTGTGGAGGTGAAGGCAACAGCATTTGCACCCGGCTTCCAGCAGGGATCTGAGCTCCCACAGGCTCCGTTGCAGTTGTGTTTGCAGCAGAAGGAAGCATCTTTGGTATCTTCTCACAGCCTGTTCCAAGCAGCTTACTAGCTCCCAGCAAATAGAAAGCAACAGGTTAAATCCCAGTTCTCCCAAAAAGTGCACCCAACGCTATACTGAGTCGTCCCCTGTAATTCTTTATTAGAATCATGGATGAATATGTTTTAAATCAATCTAAAAAATAATAATAATAATAATAATATTGGAGCAAGGTACAGTACATGCATAAAATACAAAGTAATTTACAAACAGATCAAACCAGCATCTTCAAACTAATACCAGAAGGAGAAGGGGATTTAAAAAACACAAGTGACCGACTACAGCAATGCCTTCCGTGTGCCTTACACATCATGAGCACCGCGAGACAAAGGTTGGGTACGAAACGCAGCTGGTAGTGCCTACCCAGACTGGGATGCTCCAAGTGGTCATATCAGAGCTTGAGAAACATCCCCTATAACCACTTACACTTCCTATAATTGTATAAATAACTGCAGGCATTTATACAATGAACTGTTCTTTCAAACCCTGGAGAAAGCCAGTGCCCATAGCCCCCAAATCTCAGGATTAATGGCATGTTTAGGAAGAGCACGTATGGAGCAAGATGCAGCGAGTGCAGCGACAGAAGGCACAGTTCACGGATCCCTGAACAAGCTGATCCAACAGAGGATTTGTGCTGAGCCACTGCCCACAGAGGGAACCCATCCAGCAAGGAAACTACTCTGGATGTTTCTGTCAAAGAGCATAAACCAAACCACTGGGATAATCTGGAAAGAGCGGGTGAAACAGAACTGAAAACCAAGACCCGGTTGTGGGAGTTGATCAAGCACTGAATACACTAATCTACGTGGCATGTACTAATAAATGTGATATGTAATAATGTGACAACATCCTTCAAGTTCCGTGACAGAAAAAAGGCATCCTCAAATCCTGATAGCACCAGCACTGCGGAGGCCAAGTCTTGGGCAGCACAAAACCACCCTGCAAGTTCCAGTGTTGGCCTGAGCCTTAATCCATTACACAGCTCGTGCTCCCACGTTCTTCCAGGGGTCCCCTCACGTGGAGTCCCACCAGGCTCCCACAGCTCTGTCTCACATCACAACCTCCCCGCAGCAGGTGCCAAGCCACAAAAGCTCATCACAGGTAGCAAGAACCCTGCTGCTTTTTGGCAAGAATTTCTCTTTTCTCCCCCATAATATTCTATTAAAAAAAACCCTCAACTATCTGGAGATGTAGCCAAAACCATTTAACTTACATTAAAATTGCACTTCAGAGCAACGGGCGTTTCACCAAGCTTTAGATGCACTACACAACACCTTAAGGAAAGATTATCCTGCTCAGAGATGTTTCCCTAGTTAACGTGACAGCAATCACTATGCAAGGAGCAGGATAACATCTTCTCGTGCTCACTAAAGGTGCCTGTGCTCTGACTAGCGGGCATCATGGTGGAAAGAGATCAGCTCAGCTCCAAACAATTCACTGAACCAAACCCGACAAGTCGGTGTTGGGAAATACTGCAGCCACATAGAAGTAACAGATTTATAAACACTGAAATCGGAGTGTTTAAGACATGGAGAAATGGAGAAGGAATAAGCAGTAACTAAACACAGGAAAGTAACCACGAGAATTACAAATATATTTCAATCTTGGACCTGGGGAATATACACAGCCTTTTAGGAAAGAACCAGCGATTCTATATATTCTGACAGCACTGCATCTTTGGTTTGTTTTCAGTGGTTGGAGGGACGTGAATGGGAACCACGTTGTTGCTTGGAGACATGTCGTTCTCACGTCTGTCCGACATTTGCTTCTGGGATACGATACGGTAGATCTCTGGAAGATGAGAAAGAGCCACTGAGTGCACACACACCAGGCAGACACACAGGAAGCCAACTCATGGGGAAGCAGGCAGAAAACATGGAAAGCTTTCCCACAGTTTTGGGACCACACAGGTAACGCACAGGAGCTTCCACAGGAAGTTCACCTGTGATGCTTCTATGGTCAGAAGAGTTTTCCAACAGCTGTCACAACTCACAAACTTCTTTGCTGAGAATCAGAAACTGTGCCCAGCAGTTCCTCCTGAGAGCAATCAAGGCTCCGAGGACAGCAGCCACATGTTTGCTGACGTATCCTTAAACAGCAGGATTAAATAGAACCACTCGCTGTTTCCCTCCCTGCTAGGACTGCAAGGGCAGTTTCTTCTCTGTCAGCATGCCCATCATGTACTATACCTTCCCTGTCATTCAAACAGCTTTAAGTGTTCAGAAAGGGTTGACAGGGGCCCAAATGAGGAGACTCAACCCCCCCAGCAGCACACATACTATGTTAATGTAGCTGAACTTCAAAACTATGGAGAAGAAACACGGGTTCCAGATGAAGAAATTCCAGCATGAATCAGGGAGCATGGGTTAAACGCCTGCACCTTCCCCAGCACACTGCCACGTGGGGAACACTGCACACCTGCACTGAAAGCCTTGCCCTGTTTCCTGGGATTTGTTATGCTGAACAGAAACTCAGAGCAGCTACAACAGCACTTATTTCAGCTGCACAGAAGAGTACAGCGTGTGTAGCACTTCACCCCCGGGAAGGAAATAAAGGATACCAAAAATAGAACATGGGGAACTCACTTGCAAATTCGAGCTTTAAAACCACTAAAGTTTAAAACCCAAAAGCTTGCTGAGCCTCAGTTTAACAGAAGAGACTGAAAGTGACTCAGATTCAGCAAAAAGACAGCCCCGAAATGACAGCATCACATCTGGTTCTTGGCACACCAGATAGGGGTGTTGGCAGCCAGCACATCAGCAGTGCCCGCAGCAGAACCCTGCGAGTTGGAGTCGATGCCTGCTCCCTGTCTGCACGCTCCAGCTCAGTGTCACAGCTTTCAGATAAGCCCAGGCTGCAGAAGACAAGGGTGTCAGCACTTCACTCCTGCAGAGCAGGGAAGAGCACAGAGCACAGCCAACTCTGGCAAAACAAAGCAAAGGTCTAAGTGCTTTTGGAGGTCTGAAGTCTCTTATCAGCTGGATAATGAGTGCCCAAACACACACCCCGCTGGATTCCACACCAAAACACATCTTTTGCACCAGAAATTAATCATTTAAGAGTTGTTTTCGCTCAGAATTTTGATGAGCTGCTGCTTAGTGCACATCCTGACATCATTCCGGTAGTGGAAGTTGAGCAACCTGATGCAGAGATCCTCCTTGCTGCCAAGAGCTGATCACACAGCTGAGCACTTGCTTTTACAAGGGGAAGAGATGGCACCGAGGAGCTAAAACAGCCCCTGACAAACAAGGCTTGAGAACCTTCCCTTGACACAATCAGCCTGCACTGATTTAAGCAGCCAACAAACAGAGGCCAAGAGCTCCCCAGGACGAGTAAGAACAGGGCTGCACATGTGGCAAAACACATCTCTGTGGTGCTGTGCTGTATCTATGGGCTCTACAAATAACATTAACCTCTGTAAGTGCCACTTAGAAAGAATCTGCCTGTTGGGCCTCCAGGCTGACAGCTCAGACAGGGATAAACAGAAAAATGGGGTTTACACACACATGCAGTTACAGACCAAGTCACTGAGGCAAGCAGACAAGCCCTGCACGTAACAGGCTTTTTTGGTTTCACCCTTTTTAAGTTCACTCTTGTGTGCAACAGCCTTAGACACAAACAACTCCACAGGTGGAGTGAATCCCATGAAATCAGGGCTGTAAAACCACCTGCAAGCCCATGTGGGAATCCACAGATAAAGATCAGCTTGGCCCTGAGTTCAGCAGCGCCTGCGTGCAGAGGTGGAGGAGCACAGCCAAAGAGATCTGCTCTGCATTCTTCAGGACAAGTTTCCTGAGCCACCACCCTGCCCCAGCTCAAGGCAGACACCCAGTTCAGCTCCAGGTGTAGAATCTGCCTGTGCCTATTCAACAGAAGGCTCTTGCCACTTTTGTTACTGGAAACTCCCAAGCAGCACTTAGAGCAGCAACAGTTCTGTTTTCCAGAGAACTTCCTGAACAAGTTCATACTAGTCCCTAACAGAAGCTGTCACACACTTCCTCTGCTCCTGTAAAGCAAGGACTTACAACTCTGTGTAACACCATCTTACAGCAAAGACCTTCAGCAAACAACCCTGAAGCCTCAAAACCAATCTTACAGCACTAATTGCTCTGCTGATAAAGGGTCTGTCCCTTCTAACTCTGGGAACTACCTCCATGATCCCCACTTTCCCGGCTGTCCTGCAGGGACACTTCGCAGCCATGCTGCTTCCATCAGCTTGCAGCAGCCCCAAGTTAGCTGCTCCGTGTTGCTTCTCCCTCCTCTGCAGCACAAACGTGTGTGCAGCCACACAAATGAAAGCCTTAATGGCTAAAACCTGCCTTTCCCTGCCTCAGCTGCACACTCTTTCACCACACACAGCTGTGATGGTGTGAAAGGGGAGGTGGGAACAGCTCAAACCTCCACCTGCTGAGGCAAAATGCCCAGCAGCAAAGCCTACACTGAGACCAGTCTGTACAGAGGAATGCCAGGCTAATGAAGACATGTGCTTTTTAATGAAGACACTACACTTTATGCTCTGCTCAGTAACTGAATGAGACCTTATTAAGAGCACATTCAGCAGAATGCATCACTGCATAATCAGTAACTGTGTGAGACAAGCCTTGCACTCAAAGAGGGCTGGGATAAAGTGACACTGCTGCCTAAGAGGAGTTTGTCCAGCCTTGTCTGCTCATCCTGCACTAGCATTTCATTCATTTCCAGGTAACAAAGAGGAAATCCCTAGATTTTTTTGATGTTAATGCTCTGTGATGTTGTCTCCTTGGAGATGGGATTCCTTAGAGATGAAACAGCAGCACAGTGCAGCACTGGAACAGAGAGCACAGAGCAAGGCAGAGAACGGAGGCAGACACCAGTTTACTTTAAGGATGCTTTATCCTGCTGTGAATGCTTGGAGTGCCTGGGATTATAATACCAGTCTCTCCCATTTGCCAGATGATACAAAGCAGCTTTGTGTGCACAGCAATCAGCCCCTGAAGCCTAGACATCTTGCAACAGAAGAATTTGGACAGGAACCATTACTCTAAGTCACAGAAGGAAAAGGTCCCCAAACCTTCATCTGGAGGTTCTCGTCCCACAGCAGGACAGGAAGCCCATAGGATGCAAAGATGTACCCCCCTCTAAAAGTCTATAATACAGGGAGAGGAAAGGAAAGCTTTCGCCCCATTCTTCCACCTACAACAACAGCAGATCACATACTTAAGCTGTGCTAACTAGAATGGATTTCTATTTCCCATGCCTAAAGCCATCTATTCAGAGTGGTTTAGTGTGAGAACATAGGTGTGGATAAGCCTAACAGATCACATTAAACCTCCAAGGGAAGTACTGCAAGTTTCCAGCACTGACCCAACCAGACCAGCTCCAGTAGGGCTGCAGAAGAAAGGAGTTTTGCTACAGACCTTAGTTACAACACCCTGCTCATGAGACCCAGGGAGCTGTGTGCAGGGCATTAGGAGCAGCCTGGGATATCTCTGCAGTGCAGTTCCCAGCACTGCAAATACTAGCAGAGCTGGTGCAGCAGCATGCCCTACCCCTTCTGTCAGCCACCTCTGTGCAGCCTGTGGCAAAGCCTGATGGCTTTCCCAACTTCCTTCTTCAAAGGACAGCAAGTGTTCCACCCGCAGGCAGTGCTTGGAGGCAGACTTGCCAAATACAGGCTATCCAGGATTCCAGGGTCACTCCAAAAACCACATTCCTCAGATGACTGCTCCCCTCTTTCCTTCAAAGCAAATCCTTAACAGAAGAAAGCCAGCTGTGAAGTGTTATCAAGAAGTTTACTGGCAGAACATTTGTCCTTAACATGCCACTCACAGCCGAGATGGAGCCAACCTGCTGCTAATGCATTATTTACTTCATCTCCCTGAAACAGGAGCTCCTGTCTGGAGTGAGCCACATGCCCACTAATCAGCAGATGTGTTTCTTCCAGCAGGGCTGAGCCAGCCCCTCCTGAACAAGAAGCCTGTCCACAAGCCCAAGAGCTCTTTACCCGAAATACCATCACAGCAACATGCAGGGAACACTGATCTTTGTGGAACAGCAACAGCCTCAACAATCTGTCAGAGCCCACCGAGGGCAAGTTTTAATGGCTTGTTCTCCCATTACAGACTACTCTCCCTTACAGAAAAACTAAACAAGGAAAAACCCCATATAGTCTGCAAATTAGAATCCAAAATAACTTCTGAATAAAAGGTACTATTGGATGCATGGGAGGAGAGATAAAGGAACAGCCCAGCCTGTGCCCAAGAGGTGAACTACTTCCCCATGGCAACAACAGCACAGTCTGAGCATCACACAGTCCTATGGAAGTAACACAGGGCCCTGGGTGTGCAGGAAACTTTCCACCTCTTCTGTTCTCTTAATGGTGATGCTGAGGAGCCCAAAAGGGGATGGGGCAATTAGGAGACCAGCTCATATTGACTAGGACAGCTTGCTGGCTGCCTTAGGAGGTGATAAACAATGTCTGATACATTTCCAGTTCTGTTATATTAGTGCTGGTCCTGAACGAGTATGAAAGTTAATTCACGAACCTTCATCCGAGAGCTCTGACCTGCTCTGAAAACTTCAAGAGCAAGCAGCAAGGCTGTTCTATATTACACACAGCACTTTCAGCCAGAATCTGACCTCAAAGCTCAGTGTAGGTGCTAATGAGAGGAGGGGGGCAGACAAGGGTGCATGCATAAAGGAAGAAGTTTCAGGTTTTTGCAGTCACAAATAAGGAACAAAAATGCTTTTTGTCCTGAAAAAAAAAACCAACCCTATCCTCAAATTCACAAGAATTTTTGATAGGAGTGACTTCAGGTAGGTGAAGAAAGCAGGAAATGCAGCAGGCATCCCAGATACCATCACATTGAGCCACTCCTCAGCCATCCACCCTCTGATGGCATTAGGGGTTAGTCATACAGGCAGTAGATATATAAGCCATCATAACTTCTCCTTTTTTTCTTTGTCAATTTGTGCAATGCTGAATTACAACCAAATGACAACACTGAAGTTGAAAGGGAACCACATGGTTCAGCTAAAGAGGAAACCGACTCCAGTTCTAGTCCCAGCACTGAATGAAGCAGCAAGATGGCAAACATCCCTACACCCTCTATTCATCTCACATATACTTTTTGCCAGTGTACAGACAGGAGCACTACTGCTTAGGAACCCACTGTAAAAAACAAAGTCAAAGCAGGACCTAGCAGAGGCCTCTTACAACTAAGATAAGACAAGAAAGAGATGCACACAGGCAGGTAACACTCCAGCAGCCTAACAACTCTCTCAACTGCTACAGTGTTCATACAGCATTTCAGGAAACGCTAGAGAATTTATACTTTTATTACAGTAAATAACTTCCTAGCTGTCTCCTCATCTGCATGTTCCAGTATGGATATAAAGTCCTTTCTGGTGTGTTCTTAAGAAAATGTTTAAGGGTTTAAACAGAAAGGAAGTACTTTTATCCACAAAGCACAAAAGACATAGCACTCCCATGTTACAGAGGCCAAAAGTCCAGACAGGACTACTAATGCCATGACAGCAACTATCCTGCAGCTCAGGAATCACTATGTCTCATACTACTGGTAGTAGTATTGTTCAAAGGGAGGATCTCTACTCTTTCATCCCTCTTCCCTTGCCAGATGCTCTGACCACCATTAAAGGTGGAAACAAACTAGACTGGCTTCTCCTCTGATAAACAATGGGTGTTTTGCTTGCATGAGACAATTCCCTCCTGTGGGCACTCCCTCACCATACACAAATGGGAAACTGAAAGGTAAGCAAGGCTGAGGCTGACTGGAAAGCTGGGGCAGATCAAAGTGAACATTCCTGAGTTCAAGGCTGGCCTTTTAACTGTGACTCCAAACTGGACTTCAAATCTTATGGCTGTGAAGAACGATTAGCAAAATTTTAAACACTTCATAGGCAAAGAACTGCCTATTTGCATCATATCTGAGCAGCCTTCAGCCTTCCCCCTTGAAGCACAAGGCAGGAGATGACTCACCTGTCAGAATAGTCTGGAAAGCTGCTTCCACATTCGTAGAGTCTAAAGCAGACGTCTCAATAAATGACAAACCATTCTTCTCTGTGTGGACAGAAACACTATAATTAGAGGGGTGCATCACATCTGTTTCCCATCTGAAGAACTTCTCGCCAGATTACATTTGTAGTGTATAAGAAGTTCTGGGGATTTTCCCCTTATGTGCTCTGAAAGCAACACCAACAGGGATCAGCCCAGTGCCATGTTACTTTGAGGCACATCTGATGGCAGCTATTTAACAGTGATAGCCCTAAGTGGGGATGACAATCCTCCACCTGCAGGCAGAGATCCTTTTTTTACAGGGATGTTTTAAAATCTTAAAGTGCCTCTGGCAGATTCTTGTAACCACATCAGCATGGATGTTTTACAAGGCTTCTTTTCTGACTGAATGAAAGAGAGGCAAACCCTGGCATGTGACACTGAGGAACATCACCAGCAGCACTTTTTCCTCCTATCAGCACACCTGCGTATCTAAGATCCTCAGACAGTTTGCAGTAGTAAATTACTTTGAGTTTGCTGACCTGCAAAAGCTCTGGCCTCATCTGTAGGCACTGCTCTCAGGTGGCGCAGGTCACTCTTGTTTCCCACAAGCATGATTACAATATTGCTGTCAGCATGGTCCCTCAGCTCTTTCAACCATCGCTCTACATTCTCATAGGTGAGGTGCTTGGCAATGTCATACACCAATAATGCCCCTACAGCTCCACGATAGTACCTGTGGGTGAAGAGATGTGTTAGAGAACCAGCAAGAAACCACACGTTTGTGAGGAGAACCCTGCATCCCAAAATGAAGCTCTAGAATCTGTAGGGAGCTACTATCACCTTTAACCTCTGATCCACTCCTGAAAAGTCTCCCCACCCAGTGCTGTGGGTGCAGTACAGGCACAGCCCATAGCGAGAGAGACTTCAGAATGACTCACTGGCTCATAAAAATGTCAGTGTGATCTATTCCCTTTACAAAAGGCCATGGCTGGTCTCCTTTCAGACCAGGGAGAGGCACAGTAAATCTGTCAAAAAGAAACACGCTGTATTCTCCCACCCCACAGTTACTTCCAGCTTTACCTAAATCCAGCTTTTGCTATGCTGGGCTTTTTCCTGTCAAAGAAGCACATGAAGCGAGCAGTCTTTCCTCGCTGCTACAGGAGAGTTTCTGGCCTTAGGTTACCACTGATAAAACCTCGGTGAACACTGATATCACCTTATCAACTGCTTGCATTGAAATGAGTCCCTCAAAGCTCTTACATTCTAGGCTTGAAATGCCTTCAGTTACAAATAAACCAGTTTGTGCAGGGACACACTATATCAAGTTTACGATCCAAATAATGTTTAACCTTCCTTCCACCATAAGTTGTGGGTATTACATGATAAAATACAAACACACCCTGCTTGCAGTTTGAAGAATCAGAAGGGCCCAAAATCACCCTCCTCAGCAAAAGCTTCTCTTGGGCCACACAAGGTGTCACTTACGCTGATGTGATAGCTCGGTATCGCTCCTGTCCTGCTGTGTCCCATATCTGAGCCTTTATTGTCTTCCCATCAACTTGAATGCTTCTTGTTGCAAACTCTACTCCAATGGTGCTTTTGCTTTCCAAGTTAAACTCATTGCGAGTGAACCGAGACAGAAGGTTACTCTTGCCTACTCCAGAGTCTCCAATAAGTACAACTACAAGACAAAAATGACATAAGAATCAGATTCCAGATGTAGATAAGCTATTGACAATCACCTGCAATAAACATTTATTTCCCTAAATGAAACATGAAGGAAAATAATGGCAAAACCACCGTTCTTGTCATAGATCTACTGCCCAAGTCTTGACACTGCTAGAGAACCAGAGCTGCCACATTCACCAGCGTTTTGAACAGACATTAGACTTTACTTGTGACATTTCAGTCTCCTTTGCCCAAGATGGAAGAACATTCCTCCTCCAGGAAGAACATACATGGCTGTCACTGCAAAAGTCAGGGACTGTTTGAATTTCACATTTTAACACTAGAATTAAAAGACTCCACACCACACAACTGAAACCTGTTTTGCTGAAGAAGTCCAAAACACAGGGCCAGCAGCAGCCTCTGCCTTCATTTTACACTCTTCACACCTTTGCAGAAGAGAGGTTCCCCACTGGAGCAGAAAAACTTGTGAATAAAAAAAAGAACCAAACCCAAAAAGTCACAAGATCACCATCACCCCCAGACAGGTTAAAGTGTTAGCTCAGCCACAGCACTCCACGCTTCCACAGTCCCTCACTGCTGCTGCAGCTCCTGGCTGCTCCAGGCCAGCCTGAAACCACTCTAAAATGCTGCCAGGGTATTGCTGGGCCTCAAAATTAGAGCCACCATCCACATCCACTTCAGTCTGACTCATCACAGCACCACTGCCAATCAAACTAATTGGAAGGATTCAGCTATGCTTGACAAGAGATTGACAGAAGGTTTAAAGTCCAGTTCCTACAAGGAAGAAAAGCATCACGAGGCTTTGCTGCAATATCCTGCAATGTAGAGTCAAAAGGTGCAAGTTTAAGTGTAACTTAAAACTTGTTAACAAGATGCAGGCCACTGGATGAAACACATTCACAACCCTGAGTCACACCAGCAGGAGCCTCATGCCCTTAAAGATAAGGTAGCAAGCCAGTAATGGAAGGTAATAAAAGGACAAAATCCTTGAGAAGAAAGGCTGTAACTTCAATTCAGCACTGAATCAACACCAGTCCAAGCAAACAAGTGCTCACTCAGGTGACAGAAAGATGTAGTGGCTATGCTTGTTTTGAAAAACCCATCAGGAATACTTGCTCCGTAACACCCATCATTTAGCAGTTAAGACACTGCAACACAGTGTTGAAGATTGTGTGGTACAACAGAGAAATGAGAGCCCCAACCACACTCCAATCACCTGGGAAACCTCCACACAGAGCCTCAGTCTAGCAGCGCAAATACTCCCATCTGCTGCTGTGCCACACAGCAGCCCTCAAACACCATCTTCTATTTAAATAATGCAGACCAATTCTGGCAAATAGGCTTTTCTCTGACTGCAAGGGCAGAGCAGCACCTTTTAAACACCTCTCTAAATGAAAATTGCAGCAAATGCTCACTTCAAACATGGCCTTGTGGAGAACACTTCATCACAATAAAGAGCTTCCCGGCTTCCTCTGCCAGCTGACTCAGCACGCAGCCAGCCAAGATACAGAGATTGCATAAAGCCCCGAGTGGCTCTGCTAACCACTTCTGTTGATGAAGATCACAAGTGCAGGTAGGTGGCAAGCAGGTATACTGAAGGCAAATAGGATTCTGCTGTCCTACGTGACAGGTCAGCACTGTTCTGTGTCAGCTGCCCTTGCACAGCTGAACAGCTTTGCTGGCACATACGATGCTAAACAGTAATAAACTTAGTGCAGGGACAAGGCATCTAACTGCATCATCCCCACCTGGCCAACTGCCACTGCTTTCCTCTTGCCTTCACAAATAAGTTCTCCAAGACTATTTTGGCAAGTTTAGGCAACATCATATTTATATTCACCGGGAGGTGTTACAAACAACAAGTTCCTTAGAGGCAAAAGTTATCAACTCCCTTTGCATACCTCAGTCTTGCTATCACCAGCATTAGTTTTGACAGCAGCCAGAAACTTCTCTGCACAAGAGAAGCAACCCACATACATAATCTCCTCTTCCCAACAGGAATCATCATCTGTTAAGTATTCCCCTCAAACATATGTTTTTTGTTCAGTGCACATTTCATATTTAACAATAGATTGTTTGAATTCCTCTTTTCCTTACCTTGTCTGAATCGCATGCTGCTTATGTTCTCAGCGGTTTCCAGCACCAGATTAATATGCCCCCAATTAAAAGGAGAAAGTACTAGACTTTCCTCTTTGGAGTCAGCTATTTTGTCTACTTAACTGGGACACTGCAGTTCTGCTTGAACAGGAACAAGAACAGTTTACAATGTCAGCAGGTACCCAAGTCTGCTGCCAGTCTGAGCAAGTATCACAGCTTTATCAATCACTGTATTATTAATTTTAATCTTGCTTTCCTTACAAAACCACCTCATTTTGATAATTATACTATATAGTATTCTCATGCATTATATTCTTAGCATAGAAACACAGCAGGAATGATCCTAGATGGCTGAGTCCCAGCCTAACCAGCCCAGGCACTCAGTTTCTGGGAAGGAAATGATGCTGTCTAGTTCCAGGTTAAAGCTAAGTGCTCCTGCACACACACTTTTATTGGGCTTTTCTTCCAGAAACTCACTCCTAATGGTTAGAAATTGTCTCCTAATTTTCAGCAGAAATTAGTGGTCAGCTCATGGCAGTGCTCATGTGCCAGCATTGTCCATTAGCTTATTAGTTTCTTCTCCCTATGGTGTTTATGTTGGGGTATTTACAGAAAGCAACCACATTTCTGGGCTTTGTTCTCCAAGCTAAGTAAGCCAACTTTTCAAATGATTCATTATAAACAGACTGTCAATATCCCAAAATAAGCTTGTAACCCTACAAGCTTTTCAGTTTCTTTTTCACACAGTGAGAGGAACAGCACATACCAGTCTAAGTGTAATGTACACAGGGATTTTCACATTTGCATCTCTACTAGGTATACCTGGGTCTGGAATTACATTTTCCTGACTATATCACCTTGAGGCTTAATCTCCCTGTGATGAGACCTAACTGTTCTAGCTTAAAGTAGGCAAATGTCTCCTTTACCAAACTCCTATAAGTCCCCAGGCAGAAAGCTTTATATCCTGAACCCCAGCTCATTTGGAGGATTGCAGTCTTTATCAGCACATAGCCCTTCCAGGGCCATGCTCCAACCTTCCTTCTCCTATACCACTGTCAGCAAAATCCTTCACTATATCAGCAGGGGAAAAAGGTTTAGAGGAAATATTTCAGCTAGTTCAGCCACAAGACCCAGCTTTGAAAGCTTCTATCAATAACCTGCTTTGGACCAGCACCTCCCTTACAGGAGCAGCACCTTAGAAAGCACTGGCACACCCTGAAAGTCAAGAAAGTGATCTACCTGCCCCAAGAGACTACTACCAGGCAGGTAATTCCTATTGATTTAGTGATATCTGCAAGTACTGAATTGGCCCATGTTCTTCAAATTGATGCATCTGACTATCTATAGCATTCACCACCCCAAAGGTTTAAGATAAGGATTTGGTGGAGAGAAACAGAAGAATATGAAGCATCCATGCTACTGTATGAATCTCCTTCTGTAATTCCAGTTTCATTCCTGTAGAAGACCAAAATAAGAACTCCATTTCCTAACTTCCCTGAAAAGCCATTGATAACTACGTCAAGAAAGGATGTTTAATATTTCTCCGACACTCCAGCTCACTCACCCCATTTCAATTTCTGTTAAACCTCCAACTTACTTGACATCTTCAGAAAACACCTGAATTATCCCATGAAATATGTTACTTACAACCTAATCAGGTTGAAAATAGGAAGTCCAGTGTCACTAGTTTATATTGTCATTGGTAAAAGTTATTAAACAAGTCATACATTACCCAATTTAAAACGAGTACATCAGTGCGAGGGAATTAAATACCTAAAACCACTTGTCTCTGTGCTGAGCTCTGCTATTAAAAGGCATATTAATAAAGAGCCTGGACACATCTCCATAAAGAATCTGCTGATGAACATCTCCTCCTGCCCACTTCAGTTGGAGTTTAAAGGAAGTGTGAGTAAGATGACCTGGTTCTGTACCTTGTAGCTGGTAATAAACCATTAATCTCCCTCATAACCTGTGCTCCCTTTTTTTGTTGTCATAGAGGGAACTAGCATCTCAAAGTCACTCTGGGGTAGGGGTTGTTGTTACCTGTACAGGCTACACATAATGCAAAACTGGGCCTCCAAGCACCTCTGTAGTAATATGGCCAAGCTGAGAGGTTTATTGTAGCACTAAAGTGAGAGCAAAAGGTTTGCTACCATAGTAAAAGCTAATAGGTGTCTTGCAAGCACTTTTCCCCACAAATTTCTCCAAACAAAACACATTAAAAGAATTTCAAAATCCCAAACCAACAAATTCATTCAGTTTCAAAGCATTTCCTCAATCTCAAAGGGAAAAGGTGGAGAAATGAACAGCAGAAAAATAGGAAGCAGACAGATGACACTGGAGCTTTCCCTAACAATAAGCTGAATGCCACCACAAGTCAGGTCTGTGTTCAGAAATGAGAAGTCTGATCCCAAGTCCAGAGTTCCAGATGGTCAAGGTGCAGACATAACCCTCTCAGGCTTTGTCTATAGAAAACACAAGACACCTTCTGCAAGTGAGGGTTACTATAATAACTACTCATCTAATGCAGGTATAGAAATCAAGAAGAACAGAAAGTTTCTGCATTTAAGCCAGGCTTAATTTATTAAGTAATAAAGTAAAATTATTATATTTCCTCAAACTGGACTTTTTAGGTCTTGTATTTCCCGAGGTGCAGTGCTGGGAACAGCTCTCAGCTAAACCCCAAAAGTATGGAAGAATACAAAGATGTGCAGCTAGACAAGAATAATTTACCAGGAACTGTCTTATTACAAGCTAGGCTTAGGCTTGAGCCTATGCTGAAGTGTGGCAACAGAATCAGAAGAGGGGTATTTTGTAACAGGATCTGTGATTTCATGGTACAGCAGCAAAGGTGGGCTCAGCTTACACCCACCAGCAGTCAGCCAAATTTTGACACACAGCTGCTGTAAGGACAAAACCAGAGCTCTCACCTAAACAGAAGCATGGCAGTTCAACTCAAGAGTAGTAAGGAACAGCTAGACAAGAAAGTATCACTCAATTACTTTAAATCAAGGCAGGCTCTGAACTTGGTCCCACCAGCCATGTCCTTTCAAGTTCATAAACCCAGAAGAACTGTCCTACTGGATTTAATGTCCTTATAGACCAACACCACATCTGACTGTCAGGAATTGATGTCTGAGAAATATTATGTGCTAATCTTCGCATCTGTCTAGATGCAAGCCCTTGCATCTTGAAACATGCAATATCTTCAGAATTGCCACTCTATCCATCACACTGAAACACCCCAACTGCCATTTTTCTTCCTCTCTAAACTTGTACAGTCTTTCAAACCCATTTACAGTATTTATGCCACTGCACCACTCCAGAATTTGCATATACATCTGTAGGAATTTATGGCCTTTTAGTTTTGCCTGCTGCTCAGTAAAAGCAGCATTACAGATACCCACAGAAATCATGACAAACAGTAGGCTTTTCCCCTATTTGCCCTTATCATTCACCTTTTAAATTTTTATAAAGTTGTGTCACCTTATTTTTTTGCACAATATTATTTTGATTCTCTTCTCCATCTTTTAAATCTACGATATCCTGTTCAAAATGGATACGCTTATCCTGCCTACGTTTCCCCTCCATCCCCAAGACGCTCATGTCTGAGATTCAAACATCAGATTAATAATTATTCATTACCTTGAGTTCTCATTTCCTTTTCCAAGAGTTTTCACCTACCTCTCACCTTTTTGACCAGAGCCTGGCTGAAGGGACATTCATTTCAAAGACCTACTCACAGTAATTTCAACAGCATTCCAGAGTGCTGACAGCTTGTTTAGAACCTCTCGGAAGTTATAAAACTTTCCAGGATTTGTATTTTTCTGCAGTTATGTTATTTCAGCTGTCCCATTAATCCTAGTGATGTGACATTGCATCAACTTCCTGCACTTGAGCTTTGCAAAACCCAAATCCCGTATCTTCACAACACAAATTTTACAGCATTCGCTGTACTCCCAAAAGCTTCTATAAACTAGTCTAAGCAGAAAAAGCTTTAGAAGGGGCAATATATTAAACTAGCTTTTAATGCTTCTATATCTATATAACTGGATCCCAACTATATTATATACTAAGTATATAAGGAAGCAGGTCTAATAAAAGCTAGGAACTCTCCCAACAAACTGCATCACCAGCATTCCCAGGCCTTGACAGCCAAAACATTAATTATAAGCATCCTGACATAATGGTATGGACCAGTAAAAATGAGTTATCAAAACCATTGCAGCACAAGTACCTACAATAAGATTGTTCAAAGTAATTAACTAGTGGTCAGCAAGGCCCTTGCCAATGCTGCAAGCTGAAAAGATTGGCCCTTGGTACTTCCTGATTTGATTTTAACAGCTGATGACTGATTTATAGTTAGGAATAATGCCACCTTCCACATGGCAATTGGATGAAAGAGGCAAAAAGCAGCACAGAACAAAACCCATGGATATTTTCCTTTACATTGTTTGCACAATGACAACCACCAAGTCTCTCACTACTGCAATATAATCAGCAGTACTCCAAGTCCTAAATTCAAATGTACAATAATGCCACATCGCAATAAACCACCCTTTTTTGCAATACTTTTCCTGCTTTTGCAGTAGGGTTTCAAAAACTGGACAGTCAACTTCAGAACATCAGCTGTTCCATACACGTTTCACAGCATGCTTTAGGAACCTGCATGGCGACCTGGTGTTTTCCTCTGCAGGAAGTGACAACTGAGTAGTTAACTACAACCTGCAACACTTTAACCCAGCTGGTTGCAGGCTGGAGGGGCATCAGTCCTGGCAAACAAGGAATTCCTGCCCCTCTCGACTGCACATCCAGGGCAGGACACAGCATTGCTGGGTGTGAAACTGCAGTTACATCCACCCCTCTTAAAGGGCTTGGAATACAGCAGACAGCAAATAACGACACTTGAATAAATTAGCTGCATCATCTACCAACGCTGATCACATAACTCACTTCACAGCCCTTTTTAATAGCTAGAAACGGAATTAGTCCTTCTGAATCCTCACCAACGGACTCTGCTCGCCATGCCAGCAGCCTGGCATCGCCTCTGCCCACCACAAAGCAGAACCCTTGGACAAAGGCAGATCAGGGCGAGGAAAACCTGCCCACATCTGACATTCCCGGGCCCAGCGGCTCTCCGCGATCGAGTCCCACACACACCCGATCAGGGCCCGGTGATGCCCTCGGAAGGCCAAAGCGGGGCTGCCAGGGGTCTTTCCCCGGCTTCAGCAAGCAGCAACCGGGACCTGCGGGCGGGCTCGGGCCCCTTCCCCGCATCACGGGTGAGGACCGGCTGAAGCGGCGGGAGAGACCCCCAGCCCCGCCCACACCGGAGGGAAGGTGGCTCCGTGAGGAGGCCGGGACCCCCTCCGGAAGGTGACCCCTCCGGCTGCCACCGGGACGGGACGGGGCGGGACAGGGCGGTGCGGCCGTTACCTTTGAAGAGATAGTCATACTCGTCATCGCGGGTACCCATGGTGGGGAGCGCGGCGGAGCCCAGACCTGCGACCGGGAGCCGGACCCTCCCTGCAGCCGCCGCAACGCTTCCGCCCCCCGCGCTCTGCCCGCCCCCCGGCAACTGCTTCCGGAGCAACGCAGCGCCAGAGCGGAACTGCTTCCGGGGGGGGAAGGAGGGACGCAGAACCGCTGTCCCGCCCACCCCGGCATTAAAGGGCCCGCGCTGGGGGTGACGGGGCCCACGCGCGCTGCAGTGTCCTTACGGACCCCAAAGGGCACTGTCCCTCGGGGGCACGGTGTTGTGGATGGACTGCTGCGGCAGAGGCGCTGGGAAGGGATTAGTAGCGGTCCGGAGAGCGTATTGGCAGAGCGGTTCCATGGTGTAATGGTTAGCACTCTGGACTCTGAATCCAGCGATCCGAGTTCAAATCTCGGTGGAACCTGGTTGTTTTCCTCCCTGCTCTTTTTGACTCTTCTGCCCAAATTACAACCTCGCCTCGCTCCCCGGGCTCCTGCCACCACAGGTACAAAAAACGCACCTCGTCTCCGCTTTTGCTTGGTTCCCACCAGCCCTATCCCCAGCCACAGCGTGGGTACCCTTCTGCCTGCGCAGGTGGGTGTTGATTCCACCGCAGAGCCACTGTGCAGCTCGGGACAAGTTGGTGGGAAGCCTCCCAGCTGGATAGATCTGTCCTGTGAACTGAGCTGAGAGGGTGTGCAAAGGCCATGGAGCTCGTGATGGAGGGGTCGGAGATGCTACTGAGCAATTCTCACAGTGAGGGCAATCAGCCGTTGGAATAATCTCCCCAGGTAAGTGGTGGATTCCATAATGCTGGATGCTTTTAAGATTTGACTGGACACCTAGTCTAGGTCATGCTCTGCCTAGCAAAACGGAGCAGATGAACCTTGAGGTCCCTTCCAACCTGGGATTTTTCCTGCTCATAAGGTGCAAAGAGGCTACAAGTGCAGGCCCCCTCCCCACCATCACGCTGCTGCCACCCCCATTCTCCCTTCCCTAAAGGCAGTTCCCCTCATCTGCCCCTGTGCTGTGGGAGACACCAGCTTTGTCATCAGCTTCCCTTGGCCCAGGCTTGAGACCTAAATAGAAGAGGATAAGAATAGTGCTTGTGTCCAGATGATTAAACCAAAGCCCATAAAATGGCTCTTTTCCCACCAGCTTGCTGTTACCAGCAGCAGTACATTCACCATGTCTGCAGTGTCTGTTTTATCATTCCTGTGCATGGAAGGTAACCCCTGAGCACCAGCAGCAGCACTGTGCAGCAGTTACCATCTGCTGGAGTGATAACAGGCTATAATGTGATCCTCTGTGCTTAGAAATACGTAGTTCATGATGCCTCAGAGCTTCTGAGTGGGGAAAACAAAGCACTAGAAGGCATGTGATGTTCCAGTGTGTCACAGCACAGGAGCACAGTGTGGCCAGAAGCAGAGGTGAGGGAATAACTGCATGTGCCAGTTCCCTAAGGTCGTTGCAAGGCCAGACTTTGCAGGGAGCAGAAACCCGCTAGCGTAGCAGCGAGATGTGTAAGAGTCTGCGTCATCTTTGGGTTCATCATTTTTATCCCTAGATGTACCCAGAACACCCAAAATCTTGAGTCTGAAAATGCTCATCCTGCTCCTGCTTCCCTTCTCAATCCTTCTGCGTTGAGTAGGGCATTAAAATTGATAATGGACGTTGTATGTGTAGAGGCTGGGGTGTATTTATAACTCTGTAGTTAAGGTGTTGATCTCACATCCCATTTCCAGTTCTCCACTGACCTTTGTTGATAAAAAGCTACTAATTTTCACTTGATGTTTCTGAGGCCTGGTTTCATCCTCCAGAATTGCTGTTGGTGCTAAAAAATATCAAAGTAACAGAGGCAAGGTAATTTGGGTTATTCTTCTGTAAGAGCTGTTCATCCTGTTGTGGGTTGGATTTTTTTGTGGGCTTGAAAACCCCTGTTACTCATATTTTTCATGTGTGTAAGTGTTAATTCCTCTTGCACCAAATTGTTCCTCATCTGGAACTGGCTTGTTCTACGCAAGACTTTAGGGCATGAAGTGAGGACAGAGTCTTTTCTGGCTGAGCTAAAAATCATGGTCTCTACATTGCCGTACCTAACACTTGTTGAAATTAAGACATCACAAAGCAGACGTTTCTACCAAGCCTACATCACAACAAAACATTTCTGCAGATTGGCACACAGATGAGCAGCAGCAGCAAGAGTTATTTCTAGCTAAGCCTGTTTGAACATATTTGATTGTTTATAATCAGGTTCTTCATGGTGAAAACTGAAACAGCAGAGTTTTGCATCTAAACAAGAATCAACAGACAGCAGGACATGCGGGTTGTGTTGGACTAGCAGGGAGCTTATAAAAGTCTTCCAATACAGAAAGGGGCCTAAAAGAAATCTGAAGAGGGGGTTTTTACAAGGACATGTTGTGACAGGCCAAGGGGGAATGGCTTTAACCTGCCAGAGGGAAGACTGAGGTGAGCTCTTCGTGTTGTGGTTTAAGCTGTAAATCACACAGTTTGCTCACTCACTCCCCCTTTTTCTCCCCCCAACTCCCAGAGGGATGGGGAGGAGAATCGAAGGAATGCAAGTCCCACAGGTTGAGATAAGAACAGTTTAGTAACTAAGGTATAACACAAATCACTACTGCTACCACCAATAATAATAATGACAAGAGAAATACAAGCAAAGAGAATACAACTGCTCACCACTCGATACCAAGCCCAACGCAGCCGCAAACTGAACTCTTCCAGGTTCCTGCCTCCAGGTTTTTTTCACCCTGGGCATGACCTGCTGTGGTATGGAATACCTTTTTGGTCAGTTTGGGTCAGGTGTCCTGTTTCTGCTTCCTCCCGGATTCTCCTCCCTGGCAAAGCATGAGACTCAGAATGTCCTTGGTGAAACTAAACATTCTAAGCCGAAACTATAAACATCGGTGTTACCAGCACTGTTCCCAGGCCAAAAATTGAAAACACAGAACTGCACCAGCTACTAAGAAGGAGAAAAATGACTGCTGCTGCTGAACCCAGGACACTTAGGCAGAAGCTCTTCCCTGTGAGGGTGCTGAGGCGCTGGCACAGGGTGCCCAGAGAAGCTGTGGCTGCCCCATCCCTGGCAGTGTTGAAGGCCAGGTTGGACACGGGCTTGGAGTGACCTGCTCTTAGTGGAAGGTGTCCCTGCCCATGGCATGGGGATTGGAAGTGAATGAGCTTTAAGATCCATTCCAACCTAAGCCACTCTGTGATTCTATGATTCCATAAAATTAAAGTTTTATATTCTGTTCAGTCCTGGGTTAATTTTGCTCCTGTTCTAGCAAGCCCCAGATGAGAATATACAAACCATCAGGAAATGTCACTGTCATTGCAGACTCATTTTGGCAGCTCTGCTTTTTCTTTGTGTCCCCTCCTGGAGCATGCTGCTGTGCTTATGGGATGGCCTGGGACACCTGCCATGCGTATGAAACATGACCAAAAAGCAGAGGTCAGGCCTGAAATAACAGACGGCTGTGTGCTCTTCGACTGGCAGCTTTTAATGTGAGAACCATCATTCAGCACTGGCATTTCTGCTGCATTAATTGCCATTAGTGTCATCCTTGCAGCAACACTAAATTCATTGCAAACCTTGAATTAGCGCTCTCTTGTAATTCCTCCGTTTGTAGTTAGACAGCCATTCATGGAGGCAGCACATTCCAAGCGACTGGAGCAGAGAAGGAATGATACTCAGCTGGTCCTTGAATGTTCAATTTAGCGAAGAAAAGAAGCAGAGGTCACACTCATAACTGCATATTTATGGGTCTGTTCTGGAAATTCATAGAGCAGCTGCTAAGAAGGTCCCAGTTTCTGCCTCAGCAGCACCATTAAGTGTGCAGATGTGTGTTAGGGCTATCAGCTCTGCGCTGCTCAGCCTCAGGGGCTGTACATCCTGCTCTCCCCATGCCTGATTCTCACTTTATTTTCCCATTTCTATCTTGCCACCAACTCCTGAGACCCCGAGGGAAATGTGCCACCATCCTTGATGGCTGTAGCACTCCCACAACAAGGCCAAGGTCTCTTTCCACAACACACCAGTGGTATCTGACACGGAAATAGAAGCATGTAAACCAGGGATGGGCAGTATTTGCTGCTGGCCTCAGCTTTTCTGGCTCTGAAATCCCTGTTCACCGTTGCAAAGCCCATCACCTTTCAAAACTCAGGGAAAGATTCAGAATTGGCAATCACAATAACTCAAAACTGTCCTTGAGTGGCTGTTGACCCAAATTCCTGTTTCCCAGATGGAAGAAGCCATTGGCTTCCCCAAGGGCAGAAGGCAGAAAGGACAAATGTGAAGCCCCAGAACCTACTTTATCAGAGGAGAAATATATCCTTAGGGGGAATCCAATCAATACTTTGCAATTTTCTAACAATCCATGAATCATTGCAATTATGCAGAGATAATTCAAGCTTTCCAATCCAGCTGCTAAATTAGAGGAAAGCATATCACTTGCTACCCCCAGTTTGACATGTCACTCAGGAGAAAAACCCCTTCAAGTATAAAATCCATCTACTAATATAAAAAGCCCAAACCCTGGACCAAATTAAAGGGCCTATGATGTACAGGGAGCTTTTCTTTTTACATAATTCCAGCCAGAGGTAAGAGTAATACAAATGCACAGAGTTTATAGGAATTTTTCTATTGCTAACTCACATGAATTCAAGCATCCACTGTATTATTTTTCTACAGCTCTAAGAAGAAAAGAATATATAAGAAAGAATGGACCCAATTAAACTTATTTTCTCTATCAACCTTTTCTTCCCTAACTCTGGAGTTGGAATCAAAAATTACCTGGCTCTGAACGGGGACCTATCCAAAATCAAATCTCATCCCAGTTTTCTGTTCTCTAGAGATCCCTGCAGCACTGAAGGAAGAGTGGGAAGGGAGCAGCTTCAGCAAAATTGACTATCCTCTGGAGACATATTTTCTCTAGGATAATATTATGGTCAGCAGAAAGGAAGGAAAGTTTTCAGCAGGCTTTGGGAACAGGAATTGAATGCAACAGACTTGATGACTTGGTGATTCTTGTGATGACTGTCAAAATGAAGTCATCAGCTTCCTGCATCCATTTTGGACTCAACACACATCTCCTTGTCTGCGTCTGCTGCCTCCAGAGACATATTAGCAAGATAATACTGGCAGCTCCAGGATAAGTGCTGGCCAAGATATATAATTTCTGAGACACGGTTCAAAATCTTCTTCCTCTTACCACACCCTGACACAGGGTTTTATTTCCAATCTAGGGTCAAAATCTGCTTGATGTTGGTATCACTATCAGAGAAATACAGTGTCAACAACAGCAGTGCAAGCATCACTCATCCCATCATCTTCTAATTTGAATCCAAAAAATCAGCCCTGGGGAATGAAGAAGGCGGTTTGAATTCTGAGGCCAATTCTTTCATTTCTCAGATATCCAGCGGAGGGGCTGGCTGTGCTCAGCATGGTGATGCTTGATGTGAAGCTGTACAGTCCTCCAGGGAGTCAGGCTGAGACTATAAAACTTTGCTCATTAAGATCATTAAAGAGCTGTCAGATGGAACAAGTGGGATGGCTTTGATCTGGCAGAATACCCTTTGTCCTGTTCCCAGACATTGGGAACCATCCACTTCCCCAGAATTATTTGTTTTCAAGTCATTCAAACAATACTCATTGTTTTTTTATACGGTGCAGTAAGTCCTTCAGGCAAACTGGAGGCTGTATCAGCTATAATAAGATTAATTTATTAAATAGAAACCCTGATATTTCAATGATTACTCTAGAAATATGTTCATTGTTGGTTCTGCCAAGAAAATAACAAAATGTTGCTCTTAATCCCAAAGATATTCCTTATAAATCCACTAGGTGTCCTACTGTTTTCAAGCAATTCCACTCAGGGTTGGTTTGGGCTTTTTCCCTAGTTTTGCCACGAGTATGAATCTTTGCTGGAATTAGGTCTGGGTTTGCAGGTTGAAGAAACATGTATGTGTGGCTTGTGTGACACAGCAGGACATCTGGCTCACAGTGGCAGCTCTTTTGGCAAATGCCACTGATGTTTCCCACAGAAACCAACTCAAGGTTAGAGGCAGGAAGAGAAAAAAGAAAAGAATCTGCCTTCCTCTCTTGGGAATGCTAAACAAGATCCATCAGAGCCAAATCCTCTTCTCAGTCAAACTTGAACATCTATTTATAGGACTGCTAAAGTGAGCCCGATGCTGACCTCAAAGGTGGTGGCAACACACGTTAACCTTCATCAGAGCCATGCTGCACAGGCTGCAGTTTTGACATTCTTGGTCACTGTTCCAGTTCCTGATGGGCTTCTGCTGCTTGCCAGCTCTCACGCCTGTTTGCAAAGGCCAGCACAGTGCTCGTTCACGAGGTGTCCTGTCGTTCTGAACACAGAGAACGCGTCAAATACGTGCTAAGAAAAGCAGGCTGAAAAATAGCCAAAGGATAATTTTCTCATCCCAGAAAATATCTGGGGTGGAGTGTGGTCATTGGGAAGTGGCCAGCTGCTTGGCTGTTCCTTCACTATGCAACCCAGAGCACACACATCATATCAAGTTGTGCTATTTGGGACATCCCTCAACTGCCTTGGGATTTGTTACTTGTGCTCAGTCCCAGCATGGCAGCCTAGAATTCTCTGAAACAGTCATTTCCTAGGTGTCTAAAAAGCATTGTTCGTTATTCCAGTGTCTCTCAGTGCTCCAAAATGAGTCATGCATCAGTGAAAGGTGACTACAGGGTGATTTTTATGGTCTTGTCACTGAAGCACAAATCATGTCCTATATAAACCCTATAGCCTTTTGTTGCATTTGCAAACCCCTCCTGTTCACTCTAGCTTCACAGGGGTGTTATATCTTGAGATTACGTGAGGCAAGTGAGGAGAAAATCAGGGTTATTTTCTATTTAAAAAATCACAGAGGCAAAGATGCTCTCAAACAGCGAGATTATCTCCTTTCTCAGGAGGTGTTTCACAGCCAGAAGTACTGCCCACAGGAATTGGCTGGGCAAATGGGCACTGCACAAGGTGTCAGCACCAGTTTAATCTAAAGCTGTAAGGGAAAATCAGAGGGGGAGCAAGAGCCTCCTGTCCTTGACCCACCAGGATTCCTCGCCATCAGGCATTGTGCATCACGGGAAGTGCCTAGCATCTGTCCTGTGCCATGTGTTACTGTACTGCCTCTAGTTCTTGTGTTGAAGGTATGACAGTCATTTTCCTGACAACCTGCAAGAAGAAAAGATACTCCCATATTCTGTCTGTATGTATATATAGCTACCTGCTGTAGTACCATCCATATGCGGTATGCACCATCTGCTAACTGTGAAAGAGTTTAACCTGGTCCAGCGCATGTGTCTGCTGTTGCACATAACAAATACCTCAGGCCTTGCCATGATTCAGTGCATTGTGCATGGGAGCCATCTGGTCCTGTAGCTGAAGAAGCAAGCTGAAAATTTGATAAAAGCACAAACAGTCACAACAAGAGAGACTGGAAAGATGTGTTGATATTCCAAGCAGGAGTCTCTTTCGGTGGGGACTCATCACCTGTTGCCTCTTTCCTGCTCCTTTCTCTGGAAAGCTGCTGTCAGAGAGGTTGCATTGTCAGCTCTGCAAGTAAGCACACCTTTGGGTTGTTAAAAATGTGTTTTTTGAGCTTGAGCAAACCTTCTGGGACAAGATTTTTCTCAGTAGCCAGCTGTGAGGTGAGCAAGATGTGCAAGATGTTTGAAACACAGCACACTTTATGGAGCTTGGATTGGTCAAGAACTCCAGCTGGTTTAAAAGACATTTTAAGTTATGATTAGTCATGAATAGAATCATAGAACAGAACCATGGAATAGTTTAGGTTGGAAGGGACCTTCAAAGGTCATATTGTCTCACTACTGCTTGTGTATATTGGAATGTATGAAAACCTGCATACAACTTCAAAGCACAAAATACAGAATTTCTGGGCAAAATTATCTTCTCAGTTACACTTAATATAACTCTGGAGTAGTGTCTTCATCTTTCTCCCTGTTACCTGAAACCCGTTTTAATTTCATTGTGTCAGACCCGAAAGATCTACCATATAAGGATAAATCCGCTTTGATTTCATCACAACTGTTGTAATTTCCTACGCAAACTTACAATCTCAGAGGAAGTACATAAAGATGCATTTACAGTACATGGGCCTTAGTAATATAAGAAATACTCTGCCGTCACTTGTTCTCGGTTAGTACTTTCCTATGCAAATACAAATACTATGTCATTGGAGAACTGCTCAGCTACCTGGAGCAGAGATTTTTCTCTACGTATACAAGCAGTGAACCTGCACTTCATGGCTGAGCTCATTTTTAAAACATCATGATCAACAGCTCTTTCTTTAAACAACAAAACAGTTTGCTCTAAATTGTTTGATATTTATTTTGCATAACTTGTTCCATGGCTGTCCATGCTATAGAAATGCTGTTATGCTACAAGAAGACAGATTGCCTGGGCTGGAAGCCCCAGCCCTGATTCAGGGAAGCACATGGTTTCCTTACGACTACTATAATTACTATTCAGTATATAGGGCAATTGTTTTTGGTGTTTAAAAGAGAACAAAGCAAAACAAAACAAGACAAAGCAGTTTTGGAAAGGAAAACAGAACATTAGAAAAAAAAATAATTGTGAAATAGGAAGTGGTTGACCTTCAGGAGATAACTCCATCTGCAATATCTGTTATCCAGCATTTTCTAGATCAGAAAACAGAAAGGAAAAAAGCCATTAAATACCCCAATCTCCTCTAGAAAGTGTAGCACCTCCTTTTCTGTAGGTGTAACATTTTACATCTCCTGTTCAACAGCTGCTAGTGTCAAAGGCCAAGCAAGCAGTACGTGGAATGCAGAGCCTGAAGTTTTTCAGCAGTTGCTGACAGCAAAACCATCTAAAGCTGTAGCAGATGTTCTCTTGCTTCCTGTCTGCTTATCAGGCCCACAAAGACACTTCGTTTTTGTACTTGTTATGCCAAGTGTAACTATGGAGATCTAATACAAGCTGCGCAACAGTGATACGGTGGATAGTTCTTTACGTATTTGGTTATGAATGATCAAGCAAAATATTATGGTTTCTAAGAACCCCTTTAAATTTTTCCATATGTACATTAGTCATTCCCCTGGCACGACAAGAACACGACAGGGCTCAAAATCATGTAAGAAATACTATATTACTGCAGCTCTCTAAAGATCAAATGTCATTAATAAATTGTTGGACCTTCCATAGGATCCTTTCCAGACTGACCTGCCTTTTGGACTGGGACTGTTGCTGGAGAGGAGTTGATGCAATGCTTTCATGTTACAGCAACTGAACAAGAGTTACATGCTGTGCTTGATGTTAGTTGTAGTCTTTAGTTTAAAAAACATTTAAGAAGTGAATTAGCATCACTTGGGTTACATTTCTGTGGTGAAATTCTTCACCAACTTCAGTCCACATCCCTTTTGAGCAGAGTGAAGATGTTAGTTTGGCCTAAACATGTTTGCATTTTGCATGTTGTTTCTACTACACCATGAAATAAGGAGTGGTACATCTCAGCTAGCTGTATTCCTCCGAGGACTTGAATATGCTACAGGAGAGAGTTCTTAACTGCCAATTTAGAATTCACTTCCACTACACATTTTTTGTTGCACTTCAGCTCTTTTAATTAATTTATATTCACTATGAGCTCCAGTAAAATATAAATTTAATATGAATGACTATATGCAAGTGTTAAAACAGCATTCAAACTATTTTAGGGCTTTGCACTACTTTAATGAGACTGAATTTTACACTGACACATTTAAGTTGATATGCAAGACCCAGGGTAACAAAGTTTATTCCTCAATAAAGAGGAGTTCTTTTTCCTCTATGAAATAGCAGAAATAAAGGACTTTACATAAATCCTGCCATGGAGGTTTTGCTACAGGTTTTTAATAGTGACAGAAAAGGATGGGTTTGGAATGGTTCCTCTGCTGATGCTGAAGCCGGAAACCAAAAGTGATAGCTTTGGCCTGTCACTGGTAGGCATGGTTATAGATATTCCTATAGGAAACAAAAAAAGGTTTCAGACAGTGGCTCTGCTGGTGTTTGCCACATTTTATATAACGCTGTCAAGGAAAAAGAGCTCTAGACAACCATTACTGCCGCTTCTAAATTGTTGATAACATTACAAATCTGCATTGATCTGGAAAATGCAAATAGAGGACACAGTGATTCCTTGAGTAGTCCTTCCATGGCTGATAATCTGTTGCATTACAATGTTAAGGTCCATGTCCTCAAAGGAAATGAAGCACTTTGGGATTGTTGTTTCCAGGGGAAGCAGACACAGATATTCTTTTGAGGAAATGAGCTTTCATATGAGAGTTCTAAACCTAAATTAAGTCACCTTCCTTTCTCCAAAGGCAAGCAATGACAAAGCAATGCATGAAGTGAAAAAGAAAAGTTGTTGGAAATGTGAGGGACTTTATGCAAAGGACAGATTTGCATCTGATTTGTCAGATGGGTCTGATGAATGCAGTGATGGAAATCACCTGAAGCATCTGGGAAAACACAAGAAGAATGAAGCTTAATGAGGAAAAAGCAGAACCCAGGGATTAAATTCATATGAGTTGAGAATGTGGAACAGGTAAGCACAATTCTGTGGGCAATTTCCTGGAAGGGATGCAGTAAATAAGTTGTGCTTAAAAGCAACACATTGGTACTATGACTGGATAAGGGATTTTTCAGCTGAAGTATTTGCAAATAGAGGTCAATATTTAGACATAGGCTGTAAGGGGTAGCACAGTAGGAAGCATGATGGATGAGATGTCTTAACAGGGCTTCATTGTAGTCAAATTAATTCAGTTAAAATAATTAATTCTGGTTTAAATTGACTCTACTCTGCACACTTGACATTTTGGAAAAGTTGCCTTTGCCTAGCTTACTGGTAAATGCTTTTGCATCTGTTTTCCATTGTTTCCTTCTTGGAAAAAAAATCCTAGTCGCTAACAGGAACCATCAGCAGCATGGAACAAATTGACTTGCCAAGGATATTTCCTCCAATCCCATTATTTACCCTGGAAGTATTCTTTTTTGTATTGAGTCAGACTGTGATTTTTAAAAACTGTTGTTTATTAAGATAGTTTTGTGCTGTTATTGTGGGTCAAATTCAGACTTGGTTACTTGATCTGACCTATATTCACGGTGACTCACTGGTGAGATTTAATGTTGCGACTTGGTTTTCCCTCTGTTTCTCAGCACTTGCTCAAGTTTTGAACAGGTACTAACCTAACTGAATTGAGAGATGAGTATAAAAAGACCAGTATTTGTAGTAGTATATGGGGACATTCCAAAGCAGTTACAGAAGCAAAGAATTTCAGATAATTAGAAGGGGATTTGGGCAGTGGGATACAGATTTAGAAACTACCCAAGATAAAATAACAGATACTAAAAATATACTGAGATGAAACCCTCATGACTCAGTACTTGAGCCAACCTCCATTCTCTAGGAATTACTAAGAAAGTCATCCAAAAGGAGCAGATTGAGGTGTGTCACACCTTACCGTGGTGAGCTTGCACTTACGCTTCAAAGAAGTATTTTACCCTGACAAAGAAGAGGCACAGGTCTGACTGAACAGAGCAATCTCAGTATTTATTTGAGTATATTCTGTAGCTTTTTTAAAACTGGTGGGTTTATTTCTACTTAGAAGGTTTCTAATAATGAATGCTCTGGATCTTCAATGGCAAAAGCACTGTCAGAAGTATCTGAGATGCATTCTTTTTGTCAGTACCTGTGGCTTTAGCTAATAGCTGAGGAGTAATGAATCTAGCTTGTAATTAGAAATGTGGAAGTGGTATTTCTTTCTTCTTTTTCTTTTCTGCATTTCTGTTTTCTGACTAGGTGAAGAATTTTGGAAGTGTTGAAAGTCCTGAAAGCATAGAAAGTATTCTGAAAGAAGGAAGTATTCTGAAAAGCCTTTTGAAATGCTGCCGTTTCAGAGGAAAGCTGCGTTACAAGAACGTCAGCTATAATCTGGGTCACGTTTTCAGTGCAGATGTGTCAAATGCATTTTCTTGGAAACCCTCCATGACAGTTAATAGGAAGAGTGACCCAGTATTTTCTCACCTTACAAAATAACTGTTCTGTTTCAGTGATGTCACATGGATGAAGCACTGCTTCTGTTTCCAAAGTGGTGTCATGTTTAAGCTTCTTCAGGAGAAGGGATTTTCCTCTCAGAAGAGTTTCAAGAAGGGAGCAAATCTCTTTAGTATATCTTGACTGATCTCAATCTGGCTTGTCAGTTTTCTGAATTCTAATGAACTGGGTTTATTTCCAGATAATGACTATTTATGTAAATGAGATATCTTATAAATAAATATGGAAATTATTCCATAATAGTAATTACAGGCTTTATAGTTCAATTACTTAATATATTAAAGGCAAATTGTGATGTGAATTGTCTTTGAGTTTATTAATTTAGTTATCTTGGTGGTTTGTTTGATTTTAACCTGACTTAACATATGTTGGACAGTGTTTCCTGAACTAAAGCAAGCTATATTATGCATCTGGATACATCAGAGGACATTGAAGGACAATAAAAACCCAAATGCATCATACAGTGGTAATAGAAAATGGAAACACAGTTTTTTTGTCCAAGAATCAAATAAATTAGTTTTACTTGGAGAATCACAGTTTAATTGTTAGCCATTTACTCAAAAATGAGGTAGTTTTAAGTTAATTATAATCCTTTGCACTTCTGTAGCTGCTTCTCTTGAGAATCTCAATAGTGTTCTACAAACATTAATTAAGCCTAGTAGTACTCCTGAGAAGTGATTAACTGATATACTTCACTTAACACATCAAGATGTAAGTGATCTCTAGAACAAAATACAAAAAACTTTAAACAGCAGGACTAAGCAAGAGTTTAGAGCCTGAAGTATCTTAGGCAGACCAAACTGTGGGGAATGTTTAGATACATGAAATGCAGTTACTTGTCCTAGGCATGTATTGAAGACAAGTAAAAGTGCAAACAATAAGCAACTGAGCTCTCTAGTGAAGGAAGGTGGGTTTATATCTGATGTGAGAGCAGATACCCACAGCACCGCAGTATCACATGTTGTGACTCTCAGTTATGGATTGGACTGGGTCAGAGAAAAAACTGCTATTTGCAGAAATCACCTCCAGATAGGCCAAAGAGCATGAGTGCAAATCAAACCTTTAAAGCTGATGCATAAACAGCAGCAAAAGCAGCTACTTCCTTACTCTAACCCCTGAGGCTACAGGGGTTGCCGAAAATAGCAACAAAACAGTAGTATCAGTGTGTATATTTACAGCCTGAGACTGTTATTTTTGCTGCGAATCTGCATGCAAAATTTCCTTCCTGTTATTACTCCACAAAGAGAAGCTTTTGTTATCTTGCTTTACTGATGAGAGCAATACTTAAAACAGGTTAATGCTGGAACACATAAAAGGTTGGTTTTGGTACATGGGTTAGGACTTGGACCATCCTCTAGCACCCCTTCTGCTGTCCCATTCTCAAGTGTTTGTTTCAGAGCTTTCAGTGTCTATGCGAAGAGTCACTGAGAAATATGCTCCACCTAAACATCCTTATTTGCCTACTAACAACAGGAGGAGAGGTTTGGCATCACTTGATTGATACTTCTACCTGCAGCAACACAGCAAAGCACATTTTCTTGCTGGTTAATACCAATGTCCATCTACTGGCTCTCTGCTCATTTGATATTTGATAGTTGCTGCAATACTTTGTGCATAGTTTTAGTGCTTGCTGAGGGAAACTTTGTGATGCATAGTCTAAATTCTCAGATGCACACTCTGAAATCTTGAGGAAGCAAATCAGTGCTGAAAAGTGAAATGATAATGTGCTTGCATCAGATTTTTATTCATGGAAATTACTTGGAAACATTTGGGTCTTCTCTTTGGATACATTTTCTCTCCTTTTTGTTTCCCAGCATTTTTGTGCTTTTGGGACTACAAACTCTCACATAAATATTGGCAATAAATCCTTGCTGAGAAAGTCTACCTGCTGGAGAAAAATCTGCTCGTTTTATCCACAGGGAATGCCTAGACACTGCAAGTAGATTTTATCCTTACTCATATACAATAACACTCTTTATTTGCATTTTGTGAATTGGAATTCAGGACATATATGACTCTGACACCTAATGAACACCCCCTGCAGTGCTGCTGCTGTGTTCAGGGGCCTTTGGATCAGGCCCTGTGTTCACTTCATTTCCCCATATTTTTAGCTGCTTCAGTAAGTTTTTTATCTAAATAAAGGTCTGAAAACTCTTTTTTCTTTCATACATGAATGATATTCTGTTCCTTTTTTTATAGTTTATAATCAGTAGCTCCCCTGGAGTGCAAAAAGCTTTTCAGAAATACTATAGTTGAAGCAGTAAAGAGCAGGGTAACTGCACTGTTGATACTGTGGCATCATAATACTGCCTTTATTATTTCATAATCTGTTCTAGAATTTAATCATTCCAAGCAGGGACAGTCTCTTTATGTCAAAAGGGATAAGTTCCAGATTTTCAAATATGCATATATAAAAATCCCACAAAGATGTTGCCTCACTTCCAGTGTGATTCCAGCTTGCCAAAGTCTCCATTTCATTGCATAACCCTCCAAATGTGTATCCATTACTGCACTGTAAAGTGGGTTACTGGACGGGGTAAAGCAATTCATCCTCTGAAATGCAGTGTGATGTTTTGCCAGTTACATGGTTTATAATTATCCATTATCATTATAGTTATTTTTACCAAGGTTACAGATATGCTGTGCCTGTTTCAAAGGTGTTCTGATGAGCTCTGTTGGAGACTTGTTCTTTCCTCCTGGAGTTGTAAATGAGCAATGCACATGGCACAGACAAGTTCAAAATGAATAAAACTGGTAGGAAAGTGAATAGATTAAGCTCCGAATTGCATACTTAAGAAACTGGAATAGTTTTGTCTATGGAAGCCAGTCTTTGCCAGGAAATACTATGAACAATGACAGCTGCTTTTTCTTTTTTCCTTGAGCACTGCTGAAGCCTCATGAATTATAAGCAGTTAAATCTCACAATCCTAGGACAAAGTCTGTTAAAGCCATATCCTGGGACAAGGAAATTCTCCTTTCCATTCCTGTCTTTGTCACTGACCATCTGCCACTTGTCCTCTGCCTTGCTTGAGTTTACCCATGTGTAAAATGCACTTAAAGTAAGCTAAACCATACTTTGGAAATTACAATGCCACAAGCTAGAAATGAAGGGTTGCAACATGGAAATAAAAGGTTCTGTGGCTGAGAGTCTGTAGCAACCTTGTGCATTTCCCTGGCCACACTCCTGGGGAGGCTAAATCTGGTTGACAGTGCTCCACCCTGCACTCCAGAGGCAGCAGGATACCACATTAAGCATGCTTGATGCCTGCCCACCTGCAGTACCATGCAGTTGTTAATCTGTTTAATTAACCTACTATGCACAATAAGAATCTGATCCAAGGCTAACCAGAATTAATAGGAAGATTTCTACTGACCTCATTGATCTTGGGGTGGATCTCCTCACACATTTAAAGACCACTGCTTAGAAACCCCTAAAGTCCTCACGATGGGAAGCGCTTTGTTTAACTGACATATAAACAGATTTCTGTGCAATGAGCCTGCAGGAACTGGACACACAGGAAATCTGTCTCTGCCTGTACAGAGGCTATTCACCAATGCTGCTTTTTATTCTGAAATAAATACAGCACTAGAGTATTTTTTTTTCATAGACCCTTTTGCATGTGGCTTTAGACAAGCCTTAATGTGGAAAATTGATGACAAGCTATGTACGAAAGCCTTGTGGCTAGGCCTGAGTTAGGAAAGGTGACTTGATAAAGGTGGTGACAAGCTAATAATGAAATGGAACACTGCAATTAAATATGCTGGTGGGGAAGAAAGTGTGCCACAGCTGAGAGAGAGTGAGTAGTAGGTAGGTCACAGAGGGAAAGCAGAAGAGGCTTGATGGAATAGGGTGGAAAGGAGGGGAGGACATAAGAACAAGAAAGACAGGACAGAAATAAGTACTGTGTCAGCTGTGATGGTAGGACTGGACAGAAACTTCTTGGTTTGGAGTTTGTATCAGGCCTTGCGTGGTGAGATCCACGTCCCTGACTGAAATTTGTTGACATTGATGCAATATGTAATTAGATGCAGATAAGTCCTCGAAGGACAGAAATTGTGGAGGGAAATAAACAGGTCAGGCAATACATTAACAGCAAATCAAAGACTTCTATGCAAAGTTTTACCTATGACACAAGCTGAGAAGTATGAAAACTGCCACAGCATAGTTAAGAATTATGTTTCTCTAAAATGAAAGTTTCCATTAGAAATAGTCAATAATATTTTAATGTCCATAACCGTAAACTCTCTGAGGTGAGTTATTCATACATCAGTGTGGTGATTTTGCCTCGCTATGCAGGCAGCTGAAACAATACTCTTGGAAGTAGGAACAGACCCATTAATCTTGAATGTTAACACTGAAGCCTTAAAATTACATCTCCATGAAAAACGAGCATGGGCAGAGAACACAGAATAGTTTGCATATCAAAATTACTAACACAAGCCAGAAAAGGGACTTCACTATTGCTATTTACTTGAAAAACATTTCCAGGATTACAATATACCAGAAACTGTCAAAGGATTTAGAAATTTTTCCACCAGCACACTAAATAATTCAAGGACTCACTACGGAATGTAGACCAGCTTGCTGCAAATAAAGAGTGAGGTTCTGGGTTCTTGATCTCTCACTTACCCCACTGTGTATTGTTGAGATGTCTTTATGGGTGTGGCTAGAAATGCATTTTACTCAGAAACAGAGGAATGGGCTGTGTTGTTCTTGTAGTCTCTGCCTGGGATAGGGGTTTGTCACATTCCTCAGTCAGTATGCTGCCTGTTGAGAAAAAAAAAAAGAGACAGACTCAGCTCACAAATATCAAACCCGACAGCGCAAAGCTTTGTCTGCATGTGCAGGCTTGCACATGGGTACTTCTGCCTGTGCAGCAACTGGCTTGTGTCGGCCTCTGTTTCTTATACAGGGGTAGGAGAAGCAGCATTTCTGCTATAAACTGTCATGTTGATAAAAGCATGTGGGGGAAGAAGTCTTATTTTGAATCCCAGACTGGTTTGGGTTGGAAGGGACCTTCAAGCTCATCAGCTCCAACCCCTGCCATAGGCAGGGATACTTTCCACTAGAGGAGGTTGCTCCAAGCCCGTGTCCAACCTGGCCTTGAACACTGCCAGGGATGGGGCAGCCACAGCTTCTCTGGGCACCCTGTGCCAGCGCCTCAGCACCCTCTGAGGGAAGAGCTTCCTAATACCTCATCTAAATCTCCCCTTTCAACTTAAAGCCATTTCCCTCGTGTCCTATCACTACCTACCCTTGTAAAAAGGCCTTCTTTTTGCTTTTATATTCTCCTGTTAGGTCAGATTTGTCAGAGGTTTGAACATACATAAGTATTTGCAGTCCAAATTCAGAACTTCGCATGAATTTTCTGTCACTGTGACGAGCCACATGTAGACACTAGAGCCAAATGTCCAGAACTGAGGGAAGCTTGGATTCAAAGCCAAAAATGTACAGACGGAGCCTAAACATCACTTGGAAAATAGCACCTTGGTATAAAATGTTGAAACAGTACACAAGGCGCTGTATGTGGAACAAGCAGAACTCATGTTGTCGTGCTCGGCAACATCTTGACACGCGGCACTCATCTGAGGAGATTATTTTTGTCTCAGGTTCTTTTCTAGGTCTTTGATGCAACAACCCAGCCCGGGTTGCATCAAGCCTGCAGAAAATCCCTCGCTTTCTCTTCCCTTGTTTTCCAGACAGCCGGAACCACCTCCGGGTCCTGGAGATTGGCGCCGCAGGTGAGTGAAACACGGGACTATTTGGGCCGGAAATTAATTTATGTTTAAATTAAATGTACGGGAGGTGATGTGTGTGTGTGTGTGTGCCGGAGTCGAGCCCATGGTCCGCACGTTGTATTCAGGCTGTGTGGCGAGGGTTTCACTGGAGGCCCCCGCCCTCCCCTCACGGGTCACAGCCGCTCCCTGAGGGGGAATGGCGGGAGGCTCGGGCCGCCGTGTCACAGGGAGCCCTCCGGAGAGGGTTGGACGCTGGAGAGGTGGTCCCGGGCCGTTGGGCAGCGCGGTGCTGGCGGGGCCACCTCAGGGGCACAGGCGGGACAGAGCCCCGTCCCACCGCCGAGCAGCGGGGCCCGGCGGGCACCTTCACCGCCGCCACCACGAGTCGGTGCCGCCCCCCATGACACCCAAGATGGCGGCGCAAGGAGGCGGTACGGAGGGGAGGGGGGATCCCGCCTGAGCCGCCCACACGACGGGGAGGCGGTGAAAGCGAGTCGGGCGCCGCGAGGATGAGATAAGGGCTCTGGGGCTGAGTGTGCTCCCCCCTTCA